>VXAV01008531.1:1863-27574 GCA_013399715.1 Alectura lathami
TTGCCATTTAATTTCTTACAGGTAGTTCTTTCAGCAGCGTCAGTTCAGTACTGCCTTGGCTAACTGCCTTAAAGTCAGTTCACGTGAATGCCAGTTTTAATACATGTAAATGCAAGGTTTGATATTTAGAAATAAAAAATGTGAGCAATGTAGAGAACCTGTAGGAGATGTCATAGCACTGATAATGCATGTGATGTAGAGAATGAATAGCCAGCTAAATATGATCCCATGTGTGTAATATTGTGGTCAATATGGTGTTTGGGTAAGCAGGGAGGTGTTCTGAAGGAAGCAGCAATAGATGGCATTTCTGTGACTGCAGAAACTCATACCGGCTTCTGCTGTCCTTACTGGAGAAATGATATTGGCAAAAGAGGAAAGCCATTGAGGAAAAGCTAGCAAGTAGGAATAAAAATCTTGAAAATATTCTTACACTGAGAAAAATAAGTGGATCAGCCTCTTGCATCTATTCAGGAGAAGTTAAAGTGTCATTATCAATTTCAAATGATGACATTGAGAGGAGTTTTTTAATGGCATGTAACGATAACCCTCTCCCTGGTCAGAAGCTGAGACAAAATTCAGACTTAATGTGAAGTACAGTTTTTAAAAGTGAAGATCTATAGTTTGCTCTAGTCTGTACTTAAGTTCACTGGGAGTGTCCAGAGTAAACCCTTTAACTTTGTGCTGGATCTTGGATATGAGCAACTACTGCAAAAGAAATTGGGGATGAGTTTTTGTGACCTGTAATCAGGTCATCCACACCTACTGGGCCTGAAGCTGGAAATAGATTCTAGGAAATATCATGCTAGCTCAGCAGGCAGCCATGATCACTGTAGTTTTGCAAGTCTTTAATAATTGTAAATGTCTCTGCAAATATATAAACAGGTTTACATCGTTGCAGTTGAAAAGCAAAAAAATCAAAGCGATGCACACAATCACTCTCTGAAAACTGCAAACTCTGTAGAAGAAAGCTACAGAGATACAACATCTTCAGCCAGTGGACTTGCAGACTTGGTGCAGGCGGATCTTGGAACGCTGAGCAAACTCTGGCTTGCTGCACTTCAGGATTTTGCTCTCTTAACTTTACCTTCAGAGTATGCATCACAGCTACCTGCTGAAGGTAAGGAGGGAAATATTTATGTATTTCCATAGCTCACTTGATAGTACACATCATTAATGTCCTAGCTGACTTGCGTTAGATCTCAGTCAGATGGAATTGTAGAGAGAATGCATGTAGTTGTGTGCCTGTCTAAAGGTAGAGACTGCGTCTGAGAACAGAGGTTTCTCTGATGTGAAAAGTAGTTTGTTCAGTGTTGTGTTGGTTGGATACTTCTACGTCTGAGGGAAGGAAAAGGTAATTGTATTGGATTCTATCCAAACAAATCTAAATAAATTGCCATAAATAACCTAAATGTCAACATTCCACATGTGACAGAAATAAAAAATCATAAAATATGGGAAATATCATATGAATAAGAAGAATCCCAATATTCTATGAATGAGAAATTATTATAGCTGCAAATAAATGACATCCTTGAAACTTTTCTTTTTGTAGGTGGTACGTTTTATACAGCAGAGACGATTGAAAATGCCAGAGCACATTACTACAACTCCTGGGCACTCATACTTTATGCTACAGCGTTATGGCTTACCAGCACAGGTTTCATTGTTGTTGATCCAGATGAGGGAGTTACTAACCTTTCTAGACCTGTCACCCCAACTACAATGTGTCAAGATTCTTCTACCAGGCCCTCAGTGAAATCTCCTGAGGATGTGAACACAGACAGATTTCATCTGATCTTGGGTTCGTGGATAATGTGCCTTGACTCTGTAACACCAAAAGTCATTTTTAATTGATAAAACTGTTTGGAAAAAGTATTTTGTTATTCACACTTAACTGCATTGTTGAATGTTGTCTCTTAGAAGAATATAGTCAGATGGATTTTAAGTCCTAGTGACGCAATCGTAGTGTGTTTTCCCAACTGTGGTAGCTCAGGATGGGCCGAACAAGTCCTAAAGCAAGCGCTTACTGCTGTGCTCATGGACATGCAACTTCAGACTGCATGGGCGAACTTGAAACACGGGTACTTGCTGTGGCACAGCAGTCCTCCAGTGTACGCTGATCAGTTTCCCAAGTCGTCACATATTTTGGGATTACAGATGTACAACTGAGATGAGAAGGTGGATCACAGTTGATGTGAAGTTTATCTCCAGTGTCACAAAATGTCACCTGAAGAGTCCTGAAGCCTCAGAAAGAAGTGATTGACTTGACCTGTTCTAGGATTTGCAAGCTTAAGCCTCATGTAATTTCCTTGTAGCTGGTGATCCAGTTGTGGTGCTGCAATCTTTAGCATTTCTGTAAAATGAGATGAAAAAGCCTCAGCTGTGGAGTTTGTGAACTATTATTAACTTCTCTGTAATTCTATTACATAGATTATATTTCAATTTAATTAGGCAGTATTCCTCTGTGCACTCATTATGAGTTGTCTGCCTATTCATCAGACCTAGAGATCCATCTTTTACTAGGAAATTGCTCTAATTCATTTATTAATTCGCATTAACAACCAGTTATAATCATGTCTGAGAGTGCCTAGAAGTTGAAGTCCTTTCAGTTTTTTTGGAGGGAAATAGAGTTCTTTTCCCAAAATATGAATGATAGAAAATTAATCCACTTAATACAAAATGCAAATGCTATTTCTGTGTCTGCTCAACATAGATTACTTAGTGAAATTTTAAGAAGTAACTTTGTTAATCACAGGAATATTTCTTTTTTTTCTGATCCTTGCAGGAATTAGCGTGGAATTTCTCTGCTCTCCTCGATCAGATGCAGCGATGGAGAACATCATTGCCTCTTTACATGCCCTACAGGCACTATTTGATGTTCCATGGCCAAGGTCTAAAATAGGTGGTGATCAGGTAACGTGTTAATGATTGGAATCCCAGGCTAACTTTCAGGAATTCAGGAAGAAGGTCCTGAATGTTGAGGCCATTCAAGTCCGTACAGACTTTCATTTGCTGTCCTGTGGCACTGGACAAAGCTGGGCCAGTGGAGTGGATCTGTAAACCAGACAGGACCCTTTGTAAAAGCCAAAGGAAAAAAGCTTCCAGAGCAATAGTGATGGGAGATGTTAGATACGCCTGTAGTTTTAGTTTTGAAGACAGCCTACAAGGTGTTACTTCTGCAATTTCTGCATACCATCTGTAAGACAAAACACCAGACGTAAGGACCGAAGCACAAGTCTGAGTCAGAGATTGTTACCAGATTGTAAGGCTGACTGAGAGGCCAGGAGCAGGACCTATCCCCCAAATGAATGAGTACTTTCGTGAGTGTAAGTTTTCTTACTCTTTCTGTCAAGGGACAGTGCAGTTAATGCTGTGTTAAATACTGATAAGGGTAAAAGGAAACTGTACAAATAAGCAGTATTATTTTTTTCTTTAAATTAAGCTTTGTACCATTTTGTGCCCCACAAAATTGTCTAACACAGCAAAAATGATGTCTGGGTGTGCAGAAGTTCTGCTGACTCTTGTTGCTCTCTCCAAGGAAATGTATATACTGTAGGAGGGAGAGGGAAAGGCCCAATACAATGTAGTATTCCCACGTTCAGGAGTTAAAAAGCCTTAACATTACTTGGTGGGGGTTTTTTTGGTTTTGTTTGTTTGTTGGTTGGTTTTTAATAGTTTTAAATGCTTTATCTCTAAATTACTGTGATTACTGTTTTGTTGTGGGAATTGAGCAGGGCCCCTGCTGGCGGCAGCTAGAACGTAGGTCTTCACAAAGTGCCAGCTCCTGTGATCGTATCAATGCCACTATTGGGTTCCTTAGTGAGATCAGATCAGGGAGATTAACACTGTTGGCTTTAACTAGTACGAACCATTTGGCCACGAGTGCCAACTTCTAAAATTTCTGCATCAAAATGGGTATTCATTAAGCATTCTTCTAACTGTAGGAGTTGGGTGTCGAGCTGCTGAATGTTTTGCATCGGCTGATACTGACCCGAGAATCACCTGATATTCAGCTCGCTGCCCTCGAGGTCGTTCGGCTGATTGTTTTTGCAGCTCAGGAACATGTGAAAGAAAAGCGAAGGAGCGCAGAAGGTACAGTAGAGCATGAGAGGCTGAATATCTGTTACGAAGGATAGGGCAATTCTTCCTTGGAAGATGGGATTCCAGCCTGCATCTTAACTGTAGTTTTTCACGGTTAGTGACTAATCCTGGTTCATTGAAGTCAGTCCAGGTGCCTGGTAGACAACAGGGGCCTTTGGAGGTGACCACAGCTGTGAACTGAGGAGGAAAACTGGAGAAACTGGAGCTAGGACAGCCTTGTGTGGTGACAGAAAGGGAGGAGTCCTAGAGAAAAGGGGATCAGTTGCAGTGGAGCAACAGAGAGACTCAGCACACATACAGCTAGTACAAGCTGGGCACCACTAGCTTCTCTGATTGTAGCTTCCTAAAGTTGTGGGGTTTTTTTTGTTTGTTTTTTTCTTTAAAAGAAAAAAGAAAGAAAAACAACAAAATAATGTCATATTGGCATGGGACCTCAGCATGTTTGAAGTCTAAATCTATTGCACCCAATTCTGCCTTTTCACAATCAGTGCACAGGTTGCTTATCCAGAAAGTAGGAGCTGGAATACCTATGCACACACATATATATGTGTCAAGGTTGTCATCTGGTGATGAAACAGTCTTAAGAAGCAAACTTTTTGGAAACAAGGTACAGTCTGCCATATTTCTTCTTTTTGTTGTAGTTGATGATGGTGCTGCAGAGAAGGAAACGCTACCAGAGTTTGGAGAAGGCAAAGATACAGGAGGGCTGGTGCCTGGGAAGTCCTTAGTCTTTGCAACACTGGAGCTGTGTGTTTGTATTCTTGTCAGACAGCTTCCCCAGCTCAACCCTAAATTAACGTGTAGCCCTGCAGTTCAATCAGGAAAACATCTGCTGTTGTCAGAAGATGGAAGCAGGCTGGTATCAGCAGCATTACTTATCCTCTCTGATGTTCCTGCAATCTGCTCTCCTGAAGGTACGCTATTTCACCACAAGGGAAGGTTAAATGAAGGAATATTGGGCCCTTCTGAGCAGCCTTGTTAGTACCTAATTTTCTCAGCTGGATAAACCTGGCAGCAAGTTTTGTGACTTGCTTGCGACAAATTCCTGTTGTAATTATTTTTTGTGACCGTCAAATAACAAACGTTACCGAAGCAATTGAACCAGCAGTTTGCCTTTTCCTCCCACGTGTAGCAGTGCAATTAATAGATGCCTTTTGTACGGAGAAGTATACAACAGCTGCATGCTTCCATCCTACTGGAACCTGCTGCTCCAGAACTAATCATGCAGACATAAATTAACCTTAGAAGGGAGGTGTGTCTTGTTGCCTTTCACTGAAAGCCACCATTTGAACGTTAGCAGCCCACTGTTAAGGAGTTGCGGTTGATTCCTCAGACGCGTTGACTTTCACCCTATGGTTCATTCTGGATGCACAGCAGGCTTTCAGAGGTGGTGTTTTTTCCCCAACAACTTTGTATTTGTACACACGACCTTTCATCACTGTTACAGCCACACCACTAAGCTGTTTCTGCCCTACTCCACCTCAGGTATCTGTGTTATGCCTTATGCAAATTTTTGCTTTTATCAGCTCTGGAAATTTCTTCTTTTTTCTTACATTTGTGCTCTACCACAGGATTCTTTTTAAGGGAAAGCATACTCCATAGTTAACAGTTCTTGCTGTTGCTGTAGGGTGATGATATGATTTCCTTTTTCCACCTGCAGCTCACGTTTTGTCAGTTCAAAGCAAAAAGAAGCAGACATAGTATTGCTTACTTCTGAGGGCAACTGTCTTTTAAGAAAAATAGTCTGTGGTTTTTTTTTCCTCTCTGTAGTACTTTTCTGTCTTTAGCCATTCAAGTTATTCCACAGACCAACAGCCTGCAGGATCAGAGCAGGTGGGGTGTTTACACTAGGAACCTTACACACTTAAGTCAGGTGGTTAAAGTGAAGAGCAGGAGCTTGATTAGGCAGTATGTTGGGTAACGAAGCATGCCCAAAGGTCAGCTCATGTAACTAAAGAGTCCAAAGGTCAACTCATGTAACTAAAGATTTATTTATTTTTTTTTAATAAACATGCCCTTACTCCAGCAGGTCAGCTACCAGATGCTCAGGGAGAGGTGTGATTTGTTCAGCGGGACAACCTGCTTCTCTTCTTAGGGTCCTCTCTCATGAAATATTTTTTTTGACTTTGCTATTCCAGGAATTTTTGTTACCTGTTTTTAATCTGAGATCCTCTTTATTAATCTCGCTATATTCTTGACTTTACTGACTTCCTGGAGCAATGGGATCCTTGGCTAACTATGCATCATGTGAGAGAAATATTTTGTCTTAACAAGGGGAAATTCCAAAACTGGTAATTGTCTTTGCTGTATTGTCTTTGTTGCAAAATATGCTTAGATATTCCTCATTTGTTTTCAACTGTTCACTACTGTGTGTACTTCCATAACTTCTCTTCTAATGCTTGCCATGCTTCTGATCTTTCTGCTCCTGCTGTTCTCTGAACCTGACATAACTCTGTGCTTCATGTAATAAAATCGACATGGCAAAGGTATGTAATCTTAATTTAAAGGAGGAGATGGTTTAACTTCAGTTAAGAAGTCTGGTTCCATGTTTGCTATCGCAAGTCATGTTGTATTTCAAATTTTTCTTGAAATTACCAATGCCTCCATTAACACAGATGATTAAAAATGGTACATTTTTTATAAAAAAAGAGAGTCCAAGACAAGTTCTTCAATTTATTTATTTTTTTTACTATCAAATGTCCCTGAATTCTTCATTTCCTAAAACCAATTTGCATTGTCTTACAGGAAGTGTTTCTGTTCTTCCTACTGTCCTGTACCTCATTATTGGAGTGCTTAAAGAGACGGCTGTGAAGGTGCAGGACGGCCACTTACCTTTGACAGTCGCTGCGTCCCTGCAGGCCCTTAGAGGACTCCTATCATCTCCAATGGCTCGAGCAGAGAAGAGTCGGGCTGCGTGGAGCGAGCTCCTGCGCAGTGCTTTGGTCACAGTGCTTGACTGTTGGGATCGAGGTGAGCACAGATTTCCATGTGTGTGTTTAAAACAACGTTTACGGGGAAGGTTGTTCGGTTTCATTGAGACGGCATTCATGCATGTCTGAAATAAATGAAGACGAATAACTTGGTAGCCAGCTAATCCTCCTGCAGCTAAGTACTGCTGAAACAGTAGTGCCATCCTGCCTCCACAGTTCATGTGAGAGGCCACAGTCTGTAAAGGACGAACGTGGGATTGCAGGGTCCCTTCTGTATTGCATGATGCCACAAGGGAGCTACCCTATGCGACAGAATAAAGTGGAGTTATAGCTTCAGAGTAACCATGAGCTTAGGAGACAGTTGTACTGTCAAGAGTCTTAATCTGAGGAATCAATGGCCACAGCCATACCAAAAGGATGTATGTTTTTAAGGCAGATTTTACATAACTGTCCAAATAGCTTGCTGCACCCTAACATGTCATACCAGCTTTTCAAAGGTATCTGCTGCTTTTTATATGAACAAAGTTGGAACAGCAACGTGCTGGTATTTCTAAATACGCGTATCGCCACTCTTGAATTTCCATTTTGGCCTTGGCTCTGGTACAGTAAAAGTCCATGCCAGTGCATCAGAGTGTGCCATGTATTTGAAAAAAGAGATTCCCAGAGACATTCCTGTTCCACCTCTTGGTAACATCTGAGTCCAGGGAATTACTTTTTAATGCTTTTTAAAACCTAACAGACTGTTTGCTTTCTTTATTGTAGATGGCCTGCTCCACGAGCCTGATGAAGTTAGCCTGCTTACTGCTATCACAGTGTTTATTATGTCCACCAGCCCAGAAGTGACTGCCATAGAGTGCCTTCAGCAGCGCTGTATTGAGAAGTTTAAGACAGCACTTGACTCAAAAGATCCTCTGGTAAGTGCGGCTGTAAGAATATCAACAGCATATGGATGCTTTTTAGTTTATTTTCTATTCAGTTGCTTCAGGTGTTGACTCCCGTTAATTCTGCCCCGCTTCTGCTGTATTTTACAGTAGTTTGAACAAGTTGACAAAGCCATGTCCAGCAGTGCACTTTATCATTTCTTATTCTGAATACAATTTGTATTCTTGTTATTAATTTATTTATTTTGCTTCAGACTCAGAGCTTTACACACTGGCAAGTACATGAAACTTTGTGTGGTTTCTCAGGTGCCTGTTTCATTTTATTTGTGCATTTTGTTGTAAGCGTATGGGCGCAGTCTTCTGCTCAGGATATCCCGCAGCTGTAGGCCTCTGCAGGCTGGAGGAGTACGTTGAGGAGGTGCCACCACAACTTCTGCTGTCCCCAGGCATCACCTCCAGGACGCTGCTGGGAGAAGGACGTTGAACTAGATTAGTGCTTCGTCCTGACCTCGTATCAATATTTTTATGTAGTTGCTTTAGACTGTAGTGCCACAGTTCATTTGTTACTATTCTTCATCTGAAAAATCAATCTATCAGGAAAAACAAACAAACAAACAAAAAACAACTTTATTATTGTTGCAAATACAAATGGCTTTTCTAGGGTTTGGGGACTTCCACACTCTGAAGGTCCAGCTCTGACAATGCATTAGATTTCATGTTTTACTAACGTGAGAATTCACCGTACGCTGGTTTTCTTGCACCTACTCTGGATGTCTTCGTGTAGTAACTAGAAGTCAAACAAAGGTGCCTTTAACTGGAGAGGTACCCAGCTGTAAGACAGCACTTTCTTATATATTAATAATTTTTTGTATTATCAACATTATTTTCCCCTGCTAGGAAATCCCAGAATGCCAAATAATGGCTTCAAGAAAACAATGGTAGAATGCATTTGCAAATTCTATCCAAGTGCTTTAGGCATCTTAGCCCTTCAGAATTCTGTGGGAACTTTGCAGTTTCAGCCCTGCTGACTTCCAGTGGCACCACTAGATCTGTGTGCACCATTTGGCACTTTTCAAAATTGTGCCTACAGCTCACAGGGATAGTATTCACATTTGAAGCAAATATTCTCAGTCAGAAAAAAAAAAAAGAAAAAAAAAAGATACATTTTCATTAACAGCGCTAACACATAGTCTTCACACAAAAATAGTATTTTTCCTTAACTCAAGTATCTAGGAAGATGTAGGACTCAGTGGAAAGGAACAGGAAGTATGATCCAGTTTTTGCTGATAATTTGATTACAAGTTATAACGCTCTTATCAGTTACTATGCATTAGCACCCTGCAACCTGATGAATTTTCAAACTGTGGGGCAGATTTTTCTCCCTCCCTAAAATTTCGTCTGACAAACTGTGAGTTCTAAAACACTCCGTCTTGTGTCTTGAGGTATGACACTTTTGTAACTGCTTCATAAATTTGATTTTTTCCCTTTAGGTACAGTACAAATGCTACCAGCTGCTGCACTCCATCTTCCAGCATCCAAACAAAACCGTGTCATATCCTTACATTCACTCTTTAGCATCATCCATTGTGGGAAAATTGCAGGAAACAGAAAAAGCAAAACCTGAAAATGCTGCAGAACTTCAGGTCGTTCAGGAGGGAATCAGGGTGGTCACAGCTCTCACTGCTACCGCCGAGGAAGAGCACCGTAAGTTACTTCCATTTCCAGCACCCAAAGTGTGCTTAAAGTTGCCACAGGTAATGAAGTGTAGAACAAGATGACTGCTGGGAATATGGTCCTGAACAGTAATTGCTAGCAGCTGTCAGGATGTTGATTCTTTTTACTGTCCAATTTAAACAGCATCTGCTGGTTGACAATTGGTGTTAAATATTACCTTGGTTCAGGAGAGAAAAACACTTCTAATTAAATTGTGAAGCTGTTCTTAAAAAGCGTGTGTTGAAGAGCTGTTTTCAATGTTCACAGGTGCTCACTTGGTGACCTGCCTTCTTCCCATCCTTATTTCCTTTCTTCTGGATGAAAATGCCCTGGCATCTGCTACAAACTCCACAAAAAACCTACATGAGTTTGCTTTGCAGAATCTGATGCAGATTGGCCCACAGTACTCATCAGTTTTTAAAAAACTAATGGCTTCCTCCCCAACTATGAAAGCCAGGCTGGAGTCAGCCGTGAAAGGCAATCAAGAAAGCATCAAAGTGAAGACGGCTAAACTCGCAAAGAATCCAGGGAAAAGTTCAAGCATCCAGCTGAAGACCAACTTTCTTTGAAGTCTCATATTTGCACTTTGATGTCAACAGCAAAAGATGTCCCTTTTAATTCTAATCAGGGGATATCTGTGAGTTGCTCTCCTATGGATTCAGTTTGTACTGAAAAACTGTAGTAAGTTTTTAAGAGAAAAAGAATCTCTAGGTAATTTCCTGTTAGTTG
This sequence comes from Alectura lathami, assembly GCA_013399715.1. Taxonomy (NCBI): domain Eukaryota; kingdom Metazoa; phylum Chordata; class Aves; order Galliformes; family Megapodiidae; genus Alectura; species Alectura lathami. The sequence continues at coordinate 12,218 of VXAV01008531.1, forward strand.
GGCAGACTTGTTGAACACTCTGAACACTACGAATAGATCTGCCAGAGGTCATCTCATCTGTACTTTTGGATTATTTTGGACTAAAGTACCAGGGAAAAAAAAAAAAAAAAACTACAGTGAACTTTACGATATATTTAGGAGCAGCCCACACTTAGTCAAAAAGTACAACTAATTTTGTTTTAAACCAACGCATGTCAAAAATCAGTTACCCTCATTGTTTTTTGGCTTTAGCTGGGACATGCATTTACTTGCAGGTGGTAATGTATCCTAATTACTAATTTAACACACTTCATTAATACGTCAACAGATTAAATGTCCTTGTAAGCCTTACCATAAATTACCGTTGATCTCAAAAAATTCAGTAAAGGTGACATTAACAGCTTTAATCCCAATAAATTCTTGAGCCGGCCAAGATCTAACACATGCTGTTAAATGCAGCTCTACAGCTTCTTCCCCGAGCACTCAGCAGCGCATTACCTGGCGGGACTGCTGTGCTGTGTCAGCGCGTGCAGGCCTGGTGCCTTGCTGCCTGGCACAGTCTCACTCTGCAGGCTGTATGCTGTGTTATGTGCTAGCCAGGCACCTGAAGCTTGCCTATCTTGTCCACGCTGGGACAGCAACTCTAACACACCGTGCCTCGGTTCAGACACCCGCACTACCTGGCTGTATGTCTCCTGATGGGTCAGGGGTCGGTTACGGACACGTCTCTCACCCGCAGCTGCACATCCCTGCCGCGAGAGGTGGGCCTCTCACCTGAAGCCAGCTTGCCTTGTGTCAAATGAAGTACGACAAACACATTGTAAGGAGTATTTAATTAACATTTTTATTAAGGAACATATTTTAATATAGAAAAATAACTATGAGAATTGCAATGGCTATGAAGTATTTTCTACATATAGTATTGACTTCTTTCTTAATACCAGTATTGTCTAAACCAAACACTATCAAACTGAGGATAGTATTTCCTTCTTGATTCTAATTACTTTTAAAAAAGAGAGAACTGAGAACCACACTGTGACTCAGGAAAAGCGTGAAGTACTGTATTTTAATAAAAGTTTTGTATATAATTGTAAATTGTACAGAATTAACCATTTCACCAAAGTTCTAACAATTCATTTTTCTAATTTACATAAATAAAGGTAATTTTCTTCACTGAAGATTTGTCTTATTCCTTTTACCCAACAGCAGAGGAACTCTCAGGACTTCCACCACAGAAAGAAATTACATCATGTTTCCTTACCAATGGTGATTTAGATCTGTCCATACCTCTTTCAAATTATTACAAAACTTCCTGTGCTTTCTTTCATTTGAAAACTTGGCCAATGGTACTGCAACGGGCTGCGGCACATAATCACATTCAGAGCTGGTGGTCACGATCCAAACAGGGATTCTTCACAGGCTTGTTCTGGACATTAACTTCAGGAATGGCTTTCAGTGCCATGATTTGCTCCTTCAGGAGCTAATGAGTCTATTAATAGTAAAGCTGTACCCAGACTACACACAACACCCCCAAACAAGTGAGTCTTGTTAATGTTTTTCGTATCTATTTATTTCTAGTAAGTGCAAAAACTGAGCAGGACAAGCAAGCACTTAAAAACCAGAGTCTGTTCCTGCTAGTATCCCAGAACTACACAGAATTCCCTCTTAGAGATCATTTCTGGTTATGTTCTCCACCTGCAGCTGGCCAGCACCCAGCCGTGACTTGCTGAGTGGCTTCTGCTCAGCAGAAGGGCTGGAGGGCAACGTGCTCCAGACAAGTGATGCAAGAGACTTCTGTGGAGCTGAGGCAGGCTGCTGGGAAAAGCAGCAGCACAGCTACAAAGGCTGCAGAGGAAGCAACAATATTCTTGAGGGCTTAGTTTCAAATCAAATGAATGCTGGAGGATAAGGACAGGACAGAGAGGAAGGAAGAGGGAAGCAGACGGAATACAACAACAAATGGTATTACGGCACACGTAGTGAGAGATGGAAGAGAAAATAGTAATTAAATCAGCTACCTGGTAGGCTCATTGCTTCAAAATGGCCAGCATGAGGTGCACCCACGTCACCCACCTGCTGATGTAACAGCTGGCCAGAAACTCCTACTCATTCTCCCAGCAGGACACTCACCTACACTTTCAGTGAGGACTGTCAAGCAGGCAGCCACTTGGATTCAGACAATCAGTTCAACGCATCCTAGTTTCCCACCATACCAAAACAGGAGATTGTTCCTGCTGGGCTACGTGAATTTTTTATGGCAAGAGCTAGTTTACCCTGTAGGGTTGTTTAAGATGCCACAAAGCTGTTTGTGATTAAAATGATCGTATAACTTCACCTGATTTTTTTTTTTTTTCTGAATCACACTTCTGATGAGGGCACTCACCAGGGTGTGATGAACCAGATTAAAATCCCATAATCCTAGTGTTTACAAGTCTAGTCTATTCCATAGCTTAATAGTTGGCTGGAATCCTAGACACATTTTACATATGGAACCACTCCGATCTGTAAAGTTTCCTTAATTTTATGACATATTACCTGTGCTTGTTCTGTTTTGTGATGTCCATTATTCACAATCAGGAAATAAAGAGACTGCCAGGCATCCATGTAAATCAAAGCCAAACACTTTGTACTGCGCAGCACACAATGAGGCAACGTGATGACGTTACTGTAAGGAGTAATGGAAAGGTAACACGCGTAATACCAGCAGCCTGCACCTGCTGACAAATGGATCACATTCTTGATGGTCTCTGAGCAAACTATGAGAACAGCCAGGATAACGACGGAAATGTCATCAGAAAGCAGTGCCTGTTCCACAAAAGCAAAAATAAAAATTATTAAAGAGCGTGCAAAGTAGAAAGGCAAGTTAGAAAAGTATGTAACCGATCAACTGCAAGAGCAGACACAACCTAGGTTTCACTGTCTCCTGGTTTGGGTGTTGGTTACAACATCCACGCACACATTCTTTGTGTGTTTTTGTTAAAAGACTCTGAAATTAATGAAGAGGATTTATATGAGTTGCAAGATGTTTGCCACTGTCCTTAGATCGGGATGTTAACCTAAACCAGGGCCTGTTCCATGAAAATGAAGGCAATTTCGGATGGTTTCAAGAGAGCAGAAAGAATTCAAAGAGAGTTGTGAAGTGCTGCCATTGTTCTGTGAGCTTTTCTAGGGCAGGTAGATGAGAACACAGTGCACTTACTGGTTCCTGCTCATTGTAATCCCCAGGAACTGCCAACTGTCTTTAATTGCTGGCAGCAGCTCAGTTCCTTCAGGGCAGGGAAGAGAGGGCAAATACCTTTAGTCTTTAATTACTGCGTGTGTTCCTGCTTCCCTCTTCTGAAGAAATTTAACCTGTTGATAACACAGTCTGCACAAAGTAGGGCCCAAGAAGGAAACTGATTTTCAAAAGCACAAATAAATGTGCCTATCTCCCTTTCTGGGAGAGAGGGGAAATAGAAATCATGGAGGTGTAAGAAAAAGCATTCTGAGAAGACTGAATATCGCTGTTTCGCCACCACCACCCCTATCTGAAAGGGTCTAAATTATTGGCAAAATGATAGCTTCATTGTCCTTAAGAGCAATATCTTGAAGACACAGGGATTGCTGTCACACAAATAAAACAGCTGTTGTGCATGTTATCTGGTTACCAAGTCCTACAGTTGCTTAGTAGCATTTGCTCTGTAGAAATCAAAGCCCCCGAATTCACTGAGAGTCACACCAATGTCGGGAAATTGACCTCGATAACATACTTGTTCCACAGCAGAATGATGATGATGATTCCGTTGAGCTATTAAACTTTTACCCCATTTATAAATCCAAGATTATTCTATTTCTTAGCTGAACTACAGCCCAGACACAGTGACTCCTACTACCTAGACCACTACTTGCATACTACTATGGCAATGTGTTCACAAACTAGGTGTAGGCAAGCTTCATTGCCTCGGTTGTTTCTGGTCCAAAATCCCACTACTCCATTTCTTGTCCAAAATAGAACCAAAAGACAGATGTGCAGAAGATGGGATGCTTTTGTGGAAGTGAAGTTATGATATTAGCTTCATCTTTTTAACCCTTCGTCGTACCTGATTAGTCACTGATATTGTTTGGTTTCCAAGCTGAAGTTTGTAGCAGTGGTTTAAACACTGAAAAAGAGAAAAACCTGTTATCCGTTATTTTTTCATTGTGGTCCACCACTTCACAGTTTCTTCAGCCACCTTCTGGGCTGGTCTGAACTGTGCCATGAGGCCGAGCGTTAGGTTATCCTACAAAGAGCATTTTGATCCAACAGTCCTGAAAGCTGAAAACGACAGCCTGAGCAACACTTCAGCATGATTTATTAAAACTCAAAATATTTTGTTAGCCAAACCTTCATTTAAAATACAGGAATGTTCTGGAATTTCAAGTTACTTTGCATGTAAACCCCAGTCTGGGACAAAAAAAGGGAGAACGGAAGGAAAGAAGATTGGGCAGATCACACAGGCAAGTGTTGGACATAGAGCGAATTGGATTTAGGCATGCATCTTTCCTAAAAAAAAATAGAAGCTGGGGGACAATTTTCAGAAATGTTAATGTCATTAGTGTTGAAGTGGTTGAGATTTTTGGAGAAAGACTTGCAATGGCCTGTCAGGTAAATACAGTCTGCATCAGTCTGCAGTGCTACTCCCAGGCCTGAAGCTACCGAATGGAACAACTGAGCCGTTGTCCTGATGGCAGAGGAGAGGAAGCAGGAGCTTGTGGGTCTTAGGGCAGGTGAAACCTTGTATTTAAGGGTGCCTGTGAAACAGAGGAAGGACTTTGATACTCCTGCCTTCTTCCTATCAGTTCTGCATGATCTTAATAAGAGAATTTATGTGTAGGATGTGTCTGTCATCTGAAGGATGGTGTGGGAGAGGTGTGTTTGAAGGAGGCAAAACTCTAGGAACTATTTTCTCTGTACAGTTTTGCATTTCGCAGGAGAGCTCCTTAGGGCACTGGAGATGTGTTATCTTCAAAATCTTTTAAACTCTGTAGAAACTCTGCTCCAAAAAGAGAGTTGGAGTTCTTGGTATAGGGTATTTGCAAAGGTTTTCAAGGGAGTAGTGGAACAGGTGTGGCTACAATTCCAGAAATGCTCCACATCCGACACGAAAGGGCCCAAGAGAAAATACATGTTATCAGTCAGGACTGCTCCAGACGGGTCAATAGGTCTGCCAGCAGAGGCTGCCTAAAGGGAAACCCTGCAACATCACCGTGAAACGATACTGGAAGTTTGATGGATTTGATGGACGGACCACTCGCTGGATAAGGAACTGGGTGGATGGTCGCACCCAGAGAGTTGTGGTCAACAGTTCCATGTCAAAATGGAGACTGGTGACGAGTGGCGTCCCTCAGGGATCGGTACTGGGGCCAGTGCTGTTTAACATCTTCGTTGGCGATACGGACAGTGGGATCGAGTGCACCCTCAGCGAGTTTGCAGACAACACCAAGCTGTGTGGTGCCGTTGACAGAGGGAAGGGATGCCATCCAGGGGGACCTGGAAAGGCTGGAGAGGTGGGCCCATGCCAACCTCATGAAGTTCAACAAGGCCAAGTGCAAGGTCCTGCATCTGGGTCGGGGCAATCCCAAGCACAAATACAGGTTGAGCGGAGAATGGCTGGAGAGCAGCTCTGAGGAGAAGGATTTGGGGGTGTCGGTTGATGGAAAACTCAACATGAGCCAACAATGTGCACTTCCAACCACATCCTGGGCTGCATCAAGAGAAGCATGACCAGCAGGGCGAGGGAGGTGATCCTGCCCCTCCACTCCACTCTCGTGAGACCCCCCCTGGAGTGCTGCGTCCAGTTCTGGGGCCCCCAACACAAGAAGGACATCGAGCTGTTGGAGGGGATCCAGAGGAGGGACACGAAGATGATCAGAGGGCTGGAGCACCTCCCCTATGAAGGGAGGCTGAGAGAGTTGGGGTTGTTCAGCCTGGAGAAGAGAAGGCTCTGGGGGGACCTGACAGCGGCCTTCCAGTACCTGAACGGGGCCTGCAGGAGAGCTGCGGAGGGAGTCCTTTGAAGGGCATGTAGCAATGAGACGAGGGGCAATGGCCACAAACTGGAAGAGGGGAGATTTAGGCTAGATATCAGAAAGAAATTCTTTCCTGTGAGGGTGGTGAGACACTGGAACAGGCTGCCCAGAGAGGCTGGGGATGCCCCCTCCCTGGCAGTGTTCAAGGCCAGGCTGGATGGGGCTCTGAGCAACCTGGTCTAGTGGGAGGTGTCCCTGCCCATGGCGGGGGGGTTGGAACTAGATGATCTTTAAGGTCTCTTCCAACCCAAGCCATTCTATGATTCTGTGATTGTAAGTATCATTTTGATCAACATAATTTCTACTAATGCAATGCATCCAAATATTTCATGCTGTTTGCCTGTCTTATTGATAACTATCTCTAAGGCCATCAGACAAGAGGATCCTCAATGTCTTTCTCTAATGCAGCTATGTATTTCATGATCACTAGTCCAAGACAGAATGGTGCTCAATCCAAAGGGTCGCATGATTCCATAGTCTCCTGTTCTATGTTTTTATAAATAACAACTCACATGGTCAGGACTGCTTTTAGGATTAATTATTAGTTTTGCTTTCAGCTCTCATCTGTGATTTGAGCCTAGCACAACAGAGTAACGCATCAAGCACCACAAAGCTGAAACAGGAAGTGTTAGCATGCACAAGCACTGTGCTGACTTCTGCTAGTTGCAGAAAGCTGTTAAATCTGCTACAGAAGGGGGTGGGGAATGAAGCAAACCTTGAATTAACACAGAGTCAGCACCACCCTATATACCCTATATAGAATTCAGTCATTTCTTGAGTATACTGATGACATACTAACCTGGGAGATTCAATATGCTTAAGACAAATGCAGTATATGACATTGTACAATTCTAATGAGCTACCTTCACACATCCTGAAGGTGGGATATGTTGTAATGGTGCCACTGCTTTCAAATTCACTTGTTTTGGAATGTCTCTACAAGCAGTTAACTCTAATTTACAGATTAGAGCTGAAAACTACACAAACTCTCTTTCTATTCCGAATTTTGTTGCAGAACTGAAGCAGCCATGTGGGATGTTTAAAGCTGCTGTGCCAGCAAGTAATCCTGCAATAGGCATGGATGACTACTGGAAGAGAGTGAAGCGTCAGACATTCCACTTACAGGACAGAAAAAGTTGTGTATCACTTCACAGCTACAAATATTTGGATGCCTGCATCTTCCAACCAGTTCAGGAGACACTGAGGTACCAGTCCCAGGATCCTACCTCTTACTGTCACTGTTAATCAAGGTAAAGAGGGAAAGCAGATGTGGCTACAATCTTGAAGGCTGTCATTACCTCTGTTATTTAACACAGGATATCCTGTCGCTAGCTCTTGCTAAAGTTTACATGAACTGCCCGACTCCGACCACAGAAGTCTCATCTTCCTTGCCTAACACCATTTGAAGAAGCTCTGACTTTCCAGTGTGCTTACAGGCTAATTTCTGCCCACAGTTCCATGTAAGAACATCTACTGATTTCATCTGGAATTTCATATATCGGTGGGGCTCAATATCACGATGGAGGGCACAGTTTACCTCTAAATATCTGTCTTAAGACTGCTTCCTGAGACTGCCTGCCTGAGATAACCTGCAGGTATATTTGCATGTGACTCCTGTGGCCAGTAAGCAGTTGTTTCAAAACATTCCGTATTACTTTCCCATAGAACTACTAATAATGCTACAAGTTGGGCAATCTTACTAGGTAGAGGCCCCAGCCCTGCCTTGTGAGACTGGGCTGGACTAGATGACCTTTTTAAGGTCCCTTCCAACTCAAGCAATTCTATGGTTCTATGGCTCCTGGCTTTGATTTGTTACCTAAGTTTCCCAATATGGAAGAAGCTCTGACCTGGTGTAAAGCTGGAAGGGCTAGCTCCTTTCTAGCTGTGCTCCCTTCTTTCCAGCACAGGGAGCGAATCTTTCCCTCTGGGTATATCCTCACTGTCTTGGTGAGTCATCCCCGACGCAGGCTGGCTTACATCCACACTCTATATGGAGTGCAGATGCAGATCAGCTTCTTGTTTCCTCTCGGCTTTCTTTGCACAATGAAAAGAGTTGTTTCAGTACAGATGCGAGAGCACTAACATGTAGGAGTGGGGATCTGGCACTCCAGAACTGAACTACTGAACAGCTCATAGGCATGGACTATGTTACTCTCTGATCTGTTTTGTACCCCTTCTCTGAATTTCCTGTCTGCAGAACTCTGGGGTGAATACATCTTTTATCACACAGGTACAAGAAGGCAAACTTCAGTTGGGGCATTTCAATCATTTTGATACTGAAAATTCCTACTCATGACATTGATTCTCCACTGGCAAATACCCAGAAATCAGCAGCATAAGATTGAGCAGCCTCAGGCTACTCCTTCTGCCATTAGGATCAGAACAGGGACTGGGACATAGACTAATTGTAGTCAAGTGGCTGTAATCATATACATGAGAAACTGGTGGAAAAATTAGGCAGACAAATATTGCTAAACAGCTGTGCTGGCCAGCTGGTGGCCTTACTGATTTCAGAACTGCATTTCTTGACAAATAATTTGGCCTGCTGCTTTTAACACGGGCTTTGTATGATGAAACTGGATAGAGTACATTCTTGCTTTGATGCAGGCTCAGACATACAATACTCCTTGTATTGTCATTTTAATAAGTTACCTGTGTCCGCTGTGATTGGCGTTTACACAGAAATTTATACGAACAGCAAAACCCAGCTAATGAACAGCTAATGTTTTAACAATAGTAAAAGCATGTACAAAATGTGTGCATAGTAAAACAATGTTACCATAAATACCACATTACCATAAATAGCTCAGAGTCAATGAAAACAGGACACAGAAAAAGCTTGGCCACTGGAACTCTGGGAGGCCATTAGATCACAACCACGTTCTGCCTAGCCTCAGTTTTTTAGGTATTGATAGCGAGTACCCAAAAACTGAACTACAAAATCCTGTGCAGTAGTTAAAGGAACTCTGAGGACTGTTAATTGAAAACCTATCTTACTGCTGTAAGTTAACTGGTTGCCAGAAGGGATAACGTAGAGCACAACAAGAAAAATGGGTATGAATCATGTATCCTGTGCTACTCTCTCACTCATCATGTGGATCTTTGAATTCCTAAGGAGTTAAAAAACAGGTGATGGAACTTCTCAAAATAGGTCAATAACCATGCATTATATGCTTTAAAGAGTAGGTGCACCTACCATCCTCATTATGCTGAAGTTGTATTAGATAGGGAAGTGAAAGCTCTTAGGAAAATAATTTTATATTAATATCCATTTTCTCTTATGACTGTTTGTGTATGATTTTTCCTTCAGTCTTGCAGCTCTGCCACAAAGCTCCCTACTATCTGATCAAAAACATTTTCTTTAATTGGCCTGCATCACAGTGTGAAATCTAGTGAACTGGGGTAATGTTTCTGAGCCTTCATTGCAGTATGCTTACTTTTTCTTTCTGCCAGAGGTGCTGTTTAATCCAATACAGCCCTGGTATAAATATATCTGAGATGTAAAAGCTTCTCATTCAAAATCTGCTTCTTCTAAGACTTCCTTCTGAACAGGAATTTATTTATTTATTTTATTTTTAGTATCTTGGAATAGGTTGTGTGTTTCTCATCCTTTTTTTTTTTTTGTATCTTGCCATTCAACGTAACAGAACAAATTTCAGGTCTCTGTTTTTTTTTTTTTTTCCTCTTTTAAAAGTCTTACTGTTCAGAAAGTTCAGAGAAGTGAGAGAGTAGCAAAAAGGATACCAAAGTAAAGAAAATAGGAGGAATCCCCCTAAGCATCATCTGCTTCCAACCTCCCTGCCATGGGCAGGAACATCTTCCACTAGACCAGGCTGCCCAAAGCCCCGTCCAGCCTGGCCTTGAACACTTCCAGGGAGGGGGCATCCACAGCCTCTCTGGGCAGCCTGTGCCAGTGCCTCACAGCCCTCATAATGAAGAACTGCTTTCCAATATCCTATCTAAATCTATCTTCCTTTAGTATAAAGTCATTGCCCCTTGTCCTATCACTACACTCCCTGATGCTGAGTTGCATCTCTCCGGCTCTCCTGCAGGCCCCCTTGCCATATTGTCGCTACCAGGTCTCCCCGGAGCCTTCTCTTCTCCAGGCTGAACAAGCCCAGCTCCCTCGACCTGTCTTCACAGGAGAGGTGCTCCAATCCCCTGCTCATCCTCGTAGCCTCCTCTGGGCCTGCTCCAACAGGCCCACGTCCTTCATAAGATGGGGGCCCCAGAGCTGCAGGTGGGGTCTCATGAGAGCAGAGCAAAGGCAGAGAATCACTTCCCTCAACTTGCTGCTTATGCTACGTTGAGAGTGTTTTTTCTCCCTTCGCAAAATCATGCTCCCATTTTTAGCCAGTTCTATTTAATACACTAGTAACTTGTGAATAAGTCCAAAGGTTACAGTGAAGGCCAAATCCCAACATATGCACAATTTGATCTGTATTTATTAATAAAAATAGATTAAGAGAAAATTAGATACGCAGTTTACTACCTGTAATATAGTCCTTGTAACATCCTCTACTTGCAGGAATAAGGACTTCAGAGCCTGCAGAGACCTGTTTTCATCTTTCTACTAAAATTCTAAGTAAGGTCATTCTATCAGTTCTGACAAGGATTTAAGCTGTATGGAATGGCAGCTTTCCTATAAACCAAACAATCTGAGCGTTAACTGAGCTTGTAGAGCACACAGATTATCCTTCCAAACAAATACACTTTCTCATTTTTCCCTAAATTCCATCAATATGGTAAGCAAGTTTTCCTGTTCAATGAACCATACAATTTTTTTTTGTTCTCTGTCTCAAGTGCCATAGCACAGTGCTAGCATTGAACTTTGCCATGCTCTAAGATAATACTGAGTTAATTTTTCCGTGTCTGAATGAAGAACGTATCTCTTACTAATTAGCAACTAATCCAGTAATTCAGGTTTTAGGAATTCAGGGCTGTTCCTCCTTTCTCACAGTGCTGAATGGGGCATAATTTCATTACAAGAATAGTAAAAGGCATTAATAACCTTTTAAGTTGGTAAAAATTAATTTTTTCCCAATAATACTCTCTAGCTGAGGGCTTTTAATCCACAAGCATTTGCAATCAAGACACTTCATTCCTGTTGTACGCCTTCTCATCATCATTGGAACTGATTTACAACACTTCATTCACATCAAAGCTCGGTAGGACTACACGTAGGTTTTACTCACATAACAATGTAGTAAAGCTAGGAGGAACAAATCTCAAACCTTCATTTTCTGATTCAGAATGTTATAACCTAGTGTGTGCCATTAAGAATTTTTAGAAATGCTATGATCTGAGGTGCTGATCTTTCCTTGCACTTGCCTTGGATTTAGATTTATTGCCGTTACATACGTTAGTGGTGATGGGGTACAGTTACGGCCTGAGATACATGATCGCTGTCTAATTTCTGCCTCACTTTCCCTTTGGCAACCAGAGGTGTAAGGGACATGAGCAAGGGCAGGCTGTGATAAGGGGCTACCTTCTGTTGTAGAAGTATTTTGTATATTGTATTGAACAGGTAAACCAAGGCAAAAGGAGTTGGGTGATAGAAAGTTCATCCACTTCTCACTTCCTAGCCTTGAACAACAGAACAGTGAATTTATACTTAAAATAAAATAAAATAAATCCACAGAAGTGAGTTAACTCAGGAAAAAAGCACTACATTTTATATGGTTTTGAATTACTATTTCATAAAAAAAATAAAGGTAATTCTGGAGGATCTGCAGCTTTCTGAAAACTATGTTCTTCTGTACATAATCGCATTAGTTCAGTCAATTCTGAGGGCAAGAACTTCCCCGGAAGTTGAAGCTTTACTGAGGAAGAGCCTAACACAAAGAGCAATGACTCAGCTGTGTGCTTTCATAAACACCAGCATGTCGCTCACACATTTATCACGTCAATGTTAGCAATATGCTCACCACTTCACCACGTGTAATTGCAACGCTTGAACGACCAAACAGGCAACCTCTGGCACAGTGCTTGTCACAGCAGATTGCGTAAGGCTGCACAAAGTAAACACCTATGCTTCACAGCTGGCATACAATTGTTCTGTGATTGCCATGGTTGCAAAAGTCAGTACTTACTTTTGGAAAGTCAAGAAGCTGACATTGTGTTTGTGCTCACCAGACTTGTCCAGCAGTGAAGCAGCTAAGAAGAGAAAATGGTAACTTAGCAGGATTAAAATAAAAAGCATTCACCAACTGCATTTTGTTTACTAAAAAAAAAAAAAAATCAAGTTTTCTAGACAAAAATCTTTTTAACAATATGCTTAAGATGTAAGCAAGTTTAAATAACTGAATTCTATAAAACTAAACCTTGCTTGGCACAGCAAAGAATTTTCTATCCTTGATAATTTCTGGCCTCCTTGTTTTGAAAGGTACAGTCAACATTTATTAACATTGTCTTTAAAAGTATAACACTCACCAAGAAATCAAAATGTGTATGGAATTATCCAGCTTTAGTCTCAGGACGAGGAGGACCTTCCAGTGTTTCTTACTGCACTGTCGTGTGGGTGGCAGAGAAACATGGTTAAAGCGAAAGGATAAATAATCTGTAAATATCCGGATTTATGTGGCTGGGCACAACGCTGGCCTTTAGCATAAACTACTCAATGACATTTGTGGAGGTGTTCAGGGTCTGTTTATGTCACACTCTGACCTATTTACTCTAGAAAAGTGATATTTTTGGAAACATCAACTTGGCATGTGCACAAAGACAGGCAGTAAGGCTAACAAAACACAAATTATATGAGGCTCTAGCTTCCACATCAAGTGAAAATGCACAGAGGAATCTGAGAGGTCTTGTTTCAACTGCAGGTGTGTTTCAGTTTGATTTTGGCAAGAGTTCTGTACTTCCTGAAGCAAAACACTAATCATTCCTAACTCAAGTTTACAGTCCTTTCTACCACATTGTGACTTCAACACTACTTACAACAGAATTCTCCTTTTGCCACCAGGTAAATCTGCATAGAACATACCAGCCTGAATTAAAAAAAAAAAAAAAAAAAAAAAAAAGAAAAAAAAAGCTACGGAACCTGCCACTGCTGGAGGCTTCACTGCCCTTAGACAACTGCACTCCAGAGCTTAATCACAGAAGCACACAATCGCAGGGGCTAGAAGGGACATCTAGAGATCANATAATAATAATTATTTTTCCATCCTGATAAGGTTTTACAAAATTCTATCCATATGACTTCATTTCAAATAGAATCAAAACATCCTGAGAACACCACAGTGTCTTCTCACGGAGTAACTACCTCAGACTGGCTGTCCTTCCTAACTTGCCTCAGAAGTTTCTGCATCAGGAACTCTCCAGTGCCCCCACTTTGCTGCCCCTGTGACATACTGCCCTGTGGTTCCCGTGTCCACAATATAGCATTATGCCAGCAATTGTACCAACAATTTATTTTGCAAGTGAGGTTTTAATTTTCAGGTAAGTTCTCAGTAAAAATTCTAGTCGCTACCTTGCTCTACTAAGGCCCCTCACCGTATGTTGGCCCTCCGTGACCTCATTGCCATCTCACGAAAGCACCCTCAGTCATCGACACGTGGTCTGCTCAGGTGTAGTCATAACGAGGAATTTTCTTTTACAGTATTAATTAAGACTTAATATAGTAACATGTCTAAGCAACCCAGTGTTCCATAAATTTAAGACATTTCTGGCTCCAGCACTACTATCTTGTTTTTGTATAAACGAGGAGCCAGAGACATGCAGTGACTAAGGGCTTGGCCAAGGCCACACATGTGTGCGTCAGCGGTTAACAGAATGTAGGTCAGTTTGTAATTGAATGAGTGCTATGTACTTTGTACACGTATGGTGCACTGTAGCTGTTTTTCAAGTTCCACACAAATTTCAGCGTGATTTTCTTCACAGCTGTTGCGGCGCTCAAGCTCCATTACTTGCCACGTCAGTGTATGGCCTTCCTGCTGTTCGTGTCTCACCACATAAAATCCTTCTCACCCACTACGCTCAGGCCCAGCACTAACCCAAACGACAGCCACAGGCTGGAGATCTTGGTTTCTGAAGAGAACTTTGTTCATAAGACAATTTATACGAAAGCAAATAATTCCACAAGAATGACTGAGGCAATTGTTCTTCCTTTCCTACCAGCTAACTGCAGTCTTCTTCGCTAGGGGTTGTTCCTCATATTGAGGAACGCAGAAAGGAGTGCGGCCTACATTAACACTGAAGCATTTGCTGGATTTTATTTTTCAGTACTTACAATTGAAAAATAATATTTGATTTTGGTCTTCAGGACAAAGTCGTAACATTGCTTCAGTCGAAGCCTGTCTTCTTCGCAATAAAAACCAAACTATCATGCGACAGGAGCAATAAGGTCACGTAACAGATGCAGCTCTCAGAAGTCTGGCCTAATTCTGGTGCTGCTTCTGTACCAGTGAAAGTGAAAGAAGATCAAGCTTCTAAATTTAAAGACTGCAGACTCAGTTCTCCCAGTGCCTCACGTCCTTAACCGTAAGCCTTTAAGATGTCTTGTTCACCTCTGAAGGACAAGCATACGTGAAGGACATACTTGTAAATCTCGGCAGGACCGGAGCAAGCAGCAGTTAAGAAAGGCACGAATCAGACTGATACAAGGGCTGAGCTGTCCTAGAAATCAGAAGCAGAAACAAAGGAACTATTCCTCCTTGTGCAGAGGAAAAATGTGATAGCATCAAAGATAAAACTTTCTGAAGGTGTTATTATAACACCAAACAGTAAAAATTTCTGCGTTTGGCAAGTTTTAAGTGAGCATGCCTGCTATTGCCTTTTTGCTCGGTGTGTAGTTTGTCTAATTACAGGAAATGTCTAAGAGGTAGGTAGGAGTGACATACAGTAATCTTATTTACTGTACTTATATTAATAGGCTTAAATTCCTTAGAAAAACACACGTGAGCCTACCGAGATGAAAATTATTTTAAGGATCCTTCACACTTTCAGTTCTACATTTCAGGCACACGGCAGATCACTTCATTTGTTGTAAATATGCAAAATGACCGTACACCTCACTGCAGCACGCGTCACAGGGGACTTTCTACCTCAGGAACTGCCACAACCCAAACAGCATAGCTGTTATCGCAACTCCGCTACCAGGCAAGGGCGAGTTACAACCCCTGCCCTGACGGACCACCACCGCTACGCTCGAACACATTCACCGCCCCCACTCGCCACGGAGGTGCTGCCAGCCCAAATGTAAGTTCCTACGAAGCAATCAAGAGGAAAATGGCGCGAACTGAAATGCTCTGTGAGCTAACAAAAACCCCTACGCCGGCCGGGGCTCAGGCTGGTGCCTCCGCGAGCCGGGCGGCGCCAGCAGGCCGCCGG
>VXAV01008531.1:44540-55474 GCA_013399715.1 Alectura lathami
AAAAAGGATCCAACTTGCAGTTGTGCTGCATCTCTTTATAAACTGTTGAATCATAAGTCTTTAAGCATTAGATTTATTTATTTTAGTTCCTTGTAAAATTCAAGAGGCTTTTTTTTTTTTTTTTTAATTTCCCATTGCTGTCTTTGGAAATCTGAGAACAGTGGTTTAATGCTACATCCTTATTACAGGTGACTGCAAAGCTCCTTACCTTCCTTACTTGGAACACTTGTACCAAGTGTTTTTTTTTTTTTTTTAAGATGTTTATTGCTATATATTTCCCTGCAGTATAATGTTTGGAGAACACGATTTATAGAAACGTTGTAGTGATATGTCTATGTTGCATAAAATGCAAAGTGTACGAGACTCAACATTAAAACGCTGGAAGCAGGTAGCACTGTCTGATTTATATTTTAGGTACTGATATGATGCTTCTTATGCCATTGTATGGTAGCTGCCTAAAGAGCACAAATCAAGTGGCTAATATCTTGAAAATGCAGCAGTGCAAACACTTTCTAAGAAAAATGTGGTGTAGAGTAGCAAAAATATTTTACACAGACAGACAGTGATAGGACAAAGGGGAATGGCTTTAAACTAAAAGAGGGGAGATCTACATTAGATATTAGGAGGGAACTCTACTGAGAGGGTGGTGAGGTCCTGGCATAGGCTGCCCAGAGAAGCTGTGGGTGCCCCATCCCTGGGGGTGTTCAAGGCCAGGCTGGATGGGTTCCTGGGCTGCCTGATCCAGTGGGTCGCTGCCAGCCCATAGCAGGGGGTTGGAACTTTAGGGTCCCTTCCAGCCCAAGCTGTTCTGTGATTCCATGATATCTTATTAGTCTGTCCATCATATAACCCCTTAGTATTGTTCCAAGTATTAAATGTGAGATTTACATTTATCAAGGCTTCACTTACTGCTGACAGTGAGGATCAGTGGGCATTGGATTCATTTGTCACACAGTATTATTTAATCACTTCATATAGCATGGTTAGATCTTCAGGGAAACTGTTAGCATGTTGCTCTCCCAGGATGTGGTGCCTTGGTGTGTGAATCACTGTGCATACCAGCCGGAGGAGTGAGTAACCTCCAAGTTGTTCCACAGAATGGTTAATCAACGAGTACTTCACCCATCGTCCAGACCAAATGCATATTGTTATCTTTGTTCTCTCTCTTTGGATTTAGACAAGTTTTAGTCTCCTTCTCAAGACCAAAATAGTAGTTTAACAGAAAGTTGCAGTATTTGCCTCTTAGATTTATGTTCTTTTCCTACATCTAGGAATGAGGTATCCAGTTATTCTGTCTACTCTCACAGCCTGGACCCCCTTCACTTAATTCCCCACCACCACCTTTGAAGTCTTCTACCACCATACTGAACAATCATTGTATTTGATTATTTATTGCTAAGTGCTTGCATGCTGTTGGAAAATAAACTGTCTTAAAGTATAGCTCCGTTGAGGGATGAAGGTGAAGAGAGACAAAGTGAGGGAGGGTAGAATGGGAAGTGGGAATGTTTAAAACACCAGGAAGAAGGGCCACTCAGAGAATGGGTTTCTCCCCTAACATAGCATCTTTTTAGGCTACTGATTTAGAATTTTGGGGGGTGTGTGGGATACCTGCATCCTAATTGAATGCTCGGGATGACCTATAGACTACTCTGGCAAATTGTGATAGCATGAAAAGCATCAATCTCTTAATGTAAAGGTGTGTGAAATTTCTTAGTGTAGAGAAGCTTGCACAATGTAGTAATGATTTTTTTTTTCCCCGCAGGTGCCCTCCTCGAACTTTTTTACCAGCACTGTGCAAAATTTTTCTTGATGAAAGTGCTCCAGACAATGTATTAGAAGTAACAGCTCGTGCCATAACGTACTATCTGGATGTATCAGCAGAATGTACCCGCAGGATTGTGGGAGTTGATGGAGCTATCAAAGCACTTTGCAATCGTTTAGTAGTTGTTGAACTTAACAACAGAACGAGCAGAGATTTGGCTGAGCAGTGTGTGAAGGTATGTTTTCTGTAGAATCTTCTGGGTTTTGAGAAGGAGCTGGAAAACTTGCAATTTCAGAAGAATTTACTTGTATTTGAATGCTACATATCATTAAAAAAAAATGAAGCAAAACCATGCAGTATGTTTAAGTTTACATGCCAGCTATGCAAAAATATTAGAAGAAAGTTTTCTTGTTTGTCTTAGATGACTAGAATGCGGCAGGCTAATTTCACCTTAAAAAGGGAATGGAGCATTGATCCAGTTGCAGAAAATTAACCTCCTGTTTAAAAAAAAAAATAAAAAAATTGCTGTTTCTTGCATAGCACTGGGCATAGCTCCAATGCAGCCTTGTGAAGTTTTCAGAAGAATTTACAAGACCCTCAAAATCTTTTCCATATAGTGCAGCTTATGTCTATGTGATAGCACATGGCTTTAGTCCTCAGTTACTATGGCCTCAGGCTTTCCATACACATTTCCTGTTTTGCTGTTCTACCCTACTGGATAGAATATCACTGAAGTAACAGGACTCGTGGAGGCTTCAGAGCTCTCGGTTATATGTTATCTGAAGACTTAATAATTCTCACAGGAAAACAGGCTATTATCTAGCTGCTTCTCATGAACACCTGTTTAAAAAACAACAACAACAAAAACATACATTGGGGGGATTTTCTTGTATTTCCTCGTGTATCTTAGAAGAAAACCTCAGTGTACCAGAGGTTTTGAGGGACTGAGGTCTTTTATGTTGCTGTGTATACTTGACCAGTTCAGTAGATGAACATAAACAGATAACTGTTTTGTGTTCTTCGCTATATTGAAATGTCATTTCATTGCAGGTGTTAGAATTAATCTGTACTCGTGAGTCAGGAGCTGTGTTTGAAGCTGGAGGGTTGAATTGCGTTCTGACATTTATTCGTGACAGTGGACACCTTGTTCATAAAGATACTTTGCATTCTGCTATGGCTGTCGTGTCCAGACTGTGTGGCAAAATGGAGCCCCAGGACTCCTCCTTAGAGATCTGTGTGGAATCACTGTCCAGCTTGTTAAAACATGAAGACCATCAGGTAATGTAATAGCTGAATATATTGTGAATTTAACATCCATTATGTTTAATAAATGAATGGCTAGTTATTTTTGTAGAGGCTCCATGATGTGTTTACACAGTGGTTGTTATATGTGGATATTGTGGCAGCTTTCATTTACAGTTGTGATGGTGAGAATACAAATGCTGCTTAGTGTTTGTCTGCAAGCTCTGTTGTGTGAATGTGATCTTACTCTGTCTCTGGGAAATTTTAAATGTCTTGTACACAGTGATTTTTTTTTTTTCTTTTT
Organism: Alectura lathami; assembly: GCA_013399715.1. NCBI lineage: Eukaryota > Metazoa > Chordata > Aves > Galliformes > Megapodiidae > Alectura > Alectura lathami. The sequence goes on from VXAV01008531.1 coordinate 47,849, forward strand.
AAATAACTTTTGAAGTAATTATTGTTCTGTATCTGCACCTCAGTCAGTATTAAACTGAGTATAAAAGTCAGTTTAGATTGTTTTTCTGTTGCCAGACTGTGGGAAACAATAAAAACATCCACAATCAGTGCTAAAATATTGTCCTGGAAGCTGCTTAAATGGTGCATATATAGATGCAACAGCACTTCTTTACAGCAGTTTTATAAACTTGAGGTTATGTAGCCCTTGTAAAATTTTGGAAATTAAACTTAGAAGGATTCTACCAGCAGGGAAGTAATTCCTTTTGTGCATGTCACACTAATGCTTTGCAATAGCTGCGTAGCCGAAGCTTTGCTGCATCCTGGCCAGGTTTCTTGTCAGTGCCGTTCTCAGTCCCAGTCTCTCCCCCCACGTCTGTCTCTATTCCTGTCTCCACTCATACTCCCCACTTTGGTTTATTGAACATCTCAAATTTGGGAGACTAAGTCTTTCTGACTGTGAGCTACACTTCTGGGGTATTTTCAGATCTTTTTGAAAGAACCACTTGGCAGAGGGCTGTGATACTGACCAGCTGAGAACAAGCCACCTTGATTTTTAGACATTGTGCAACTGTGTTAGTGTACTGATCATCTGAGCCAAGCAAACCCTGACATTTAGACCATAATTCTGTAGTCTTCATTTCTCAATTAAAAGTGTTTGAAAGAATCAATTCCTAGGACTTCTGTGGACCTGAACAAGAATTCCAGCTTTCAAGAACTTTATCTTTTAGTAGTTAAGCTTAAAGCTTAAAGATAAGTTTGCTTAAGCCTGGAGTAACACAGATCATAGTAAGTGAATTTGTACCAGTATACTTGAAAAATGTATGTTTTATGTGAAAGAAGCCCCAGGATTTATGATAAACATTGGTCTTTATTCTGGATTCGTCTGGTAACTTCCTTGGTAATTTTTTTTTTTTTTCCACGTCGTTTACCTCTGTTGGATTTTGCCACTCACACCTTGTGGAGGTAGCCAGCTAGTAACTTCACTTGAAGGAAGAGTTCGGATCAGTGTGGCCCCAAGAACAGCTTATCTGCGTATGCTTTTTGAGCCTTTCTACTTCATTCACCGTTTGTGAGAAGAAGTGTAAATACCTTCCACAACTGTCATGCGGTGTGCTAAATAAGCTGAGCCTTCCTTGTGTATTTCTGGGAGCAGTTCTGGTAACATTAGTAAATTATATATATGGTTTACATAGAGATTGACAGAATGGTTTGTACCTCCCTGCTGTCAAAGATTGGGAGCAAAGTGTTGGAGAACATGAGTAGTCAGCATTGTAAGTTAAAGAAAAAAATCTCTTATAAAAGAGTACTGATAAATGATATGTCTGGCATGCAGGGACCATGCCAGAAGTTGAGCAAGGGCTGCACTTATTCAAGAGAATCTTTGTTTTTCAAGTCCTTGCAAACATTATGAAGATTGGTAACTTAACGAAGTCGGGCTGGCCAGTAATACTCTAATCTTGGTCAGCGTGTTGAGCAGTTGTCTTTAAAGCCTCCGTGTGTGATAGCTGACAGCCATTTTGACAGTGGACTGTGCTAGAAGTTGATGTCATTTTAGAGACTAAGCACTGTACTAATTCAGAGTTTGAGGAGTGGGTGTTGTTGGTTAAACTTGTTCCTGAGATAAGTCTGGTTTGCTGCCTAATGCTTAGGGTGGCAAATGTGCCAGAAGCAGCTCGCCTTGACGTGCCTCTGCAAAGCCCCCAATATGATGGGTGGAGACCCTTCTAGGGTAGGGAGCAGTATAGATGAGAGAGATGTTAAAGGCAAGCCTTCCTCCTTTTTCAACATCTGCATGAAGAGAAGTTGGATCCCTTTCCTGGGCAGTAGGCCAGAAGTATTTTTTTGCTGGATTGTGAAGAGGAATCATCAGTAAGCCTTGTTTCCAGTGTCACTGTGGATTGTTTTTTTTTTGTTGTTGTTGTTTTTGTTTTTTACTTTTAGTGAGATACCTGAATTTGAGGATGACAAAAGAGAAGCATGTAGACCTTTAAATACAACTTTAGCTATCAAAAACTTCCCAAATTTAATACTTTGGCAGTTCTGAGTTGATATCTCAGCTAATGGCTTGTTGCATAGCATTTCTTTTAAATGAAAGCAGCAGTTTAATATATCGTATTGTAATCTTAGTATTATAAAATTATAGCCTGTTAGAATATCTTATAAATATATAAAATTCCAACTTTTTAAAATTGACTTCATTGTACCTTGATAGAACACAATTGAAATTCAGTAAATGTCTGAAAGTTGAAGTAAAAACTCAGTGCACTCTCGATGTGATTTCATTTTATTTTTCCTTTTGCAGCTTTATTAGAAAACTGCTTTAACAATTTCTAGCATTAAAACAACCAGAATGATTTGCACTTATAATTATAACCTGCAGCTTTGTGTTTAAATGTTTTCTTTAACCATGTTATCAGAGTAGGTAATTGCTACTGGAGAGAATAAATAGATGCATCTCCTGTAAGAACAACATGTAACTACATGGGGGCTTAAAAACTGTTTTAAAATGTGTTTCCCACATATATTTAATAACCAAATTTCCTAATTCAAATGTTGTTCTGTAGTGGTTTTGTCTTTGCATATATAGTTAAGCAGATACAATGCTAAATGTTACCCAAAGCTAAACAGTTTCTTTGACTTGTATCATAAGAAGAGAGAAGGGGAAGAAAAAACAACAGTACACTCCTTCAGTGAGTGTTTCAGAACACTGTTGTGTTCTGACTTTGAGCTGCTAGCTTAAAAAACTTGTCTCCACTTATTAACCTTGAAGCAAACTTGGGGAAACCAGCTTCTTCTATATGTCCTGTGTTTTTGGGAATATCCTTTTAGCATTGTAAGTAATAGATTTTTCATCTTTTTTGCTTGCACTTCTTTCTTAGGTTTCAGACGGAGCTCTGAGATGTTTTGCTTCGTTAGCTGACAGATTCACACGTCGTGGAGTTGACCCAGCTCCATTAGCTAAGCATGGATTAACTGAGGAGTTGTTATCTCGCATGGCAGCTGCTGGTGGGACAGCATCAGGGCCATCTTCAGCCTGCAAACCTGGCCGCAGCAGCACTGGGGCACCTTCGACAGCTGCAGACTCTAAATTAAGTAATCAGGTGTCAACTATTGTAAGCCTGTTGTCAACCCTGTGTAGAGGCTCTCCAGTAGTAACACATGTAAGAAATCATTTTACGCTACAGCTTTTCATTCTCTTAGGGTTGGTTCTTTCATGTACTTTAATATATGCAAGACTTGTGTTGCTGTTTTATATATAGATATGTAGATTAAAAATATAGATTATAAAAATGTACATACATAGGTTATTTATCAAGGGGAGAAAAAAAACTGAAACATTTCGTATGGAAATGAAACCCAATTCTGATAGTATTTTCTAAAGCCCTGTATATTTTTTATTGTTCAGACTTTTAATTATTTCCAGGATCTCCTAAGATCTGAACTTCCAGATTCTATAGAAAGTGCGTTGCAGGGTGATGAGAGATGTGTGCTGGATACCATGCGGTTAGTAGATCTTCTTTTGGTGCTACTGTTCGAAGGGAGAAAAGCCCTGCCAAAGTCCAGCGCTGGATCTACAGGCAGGATCCCAGGGCTGCGAAGGCTGGATAGTTCTGGGGAGCGCTCTCATCGGCAGCTGATAGACTGCATCCGCAGTAAGGACACTGATGCGCTCATAGACGCTATTGACACAGGAGGTAAGCAACAGCAGTCTGGAAGGGAAATAAGGTGCTGTATTTACCTTTTTGTTTTTCTAATCTGTGGTGTTGTAACAAATACTTACGGGATACCTTGAAATTCTTTACATAAAAGGTCATTGTGTTAAATGAACAACAGTTCTTGTTAGTAGTAATTCCTCTGCTACTTTTTTCCATTTTCTGAATTGTAGTTAAGGGTATAAATGTTTTTACTGAAGATATTTACGTTTTTTTTTAAACCTGCTATTGCTGAAGCTTAATGTTTAATGCTGTGGGCTTTAAATATTTAATTTAATTGTATCTTTCAGCTTTTGAAGTAAACTTTATGGATGATGTAGGACAAACTCTTTTAAACTGGGCCTCAGCTTTTGGAACTCAGGAAATGGTAAATTAATTTTACAGAGTCTTAAAAACTTAGGTTATTGATGTCAAGCAAGAGATTAATAACCTAGTTTTGTTTTTCTTGTTTAACAGGTAGAGTTTCTCTGTGAAAGAGGTGCTGATGTTAACAGAGGGCAGAGGTCATCCTCGTTACATTATGCAGCATGTTTTGGAAGACCTCAAGTAGCAAAGGTATGATTTAAACTGAGTTGTTAGCCTGACGTACTGAATTTTTGCTTTGTTCAGTTCGTAAAGTCTTTGCTGCAATATGTTTAACACGTGCACTGTCAAGTGTTTGTGTGCTCTGTATGGTCATTATTGCAGTACAAAGTTTTGGCTATAAGTCAATATGAATATTATATAGGTCTGTATTAGCTGTACAGATATAAAAAACACACACTGTTCTTACTTTTGAAATACATAATGTTATAACTTTGCATGCAAGCTTTAGAAAAGTGTAGGAAGAATGTGTGGAAAAACACATGTACTTCTTTGGAAGAAGGAAGCTTGATGTTGTTTAATCTTCAAAAATGTTTGTTCACAGACTCTCTTGCGACATGGTGCAAACCCCGATTTGAGAGACGAAGATGGGAAAACTCCTTTAGACAAAGCTCGTGAAAGGGGACACAGCGAAGTAGTAGCTATTCTTCAATCTCCAGGTGAGTGCAGTTTTTAATTCCTTACCTTTTGCTTTTAGACACACTTTTATAAAGTAATGCAGTTACTTTGTAATGCAGTGGAATTTTACTTTATCAAGATTCATGAAAAAATACAGTATTTTGTGATCAGCCTTCCTTAACCTGCAAATTACATGTAAATACTTAAACATTTTACATGTTCTTGAGGGATGGGGGATTACAAAAGAAACTGCTGAGTGGACATGAGCAGAGCCAGTGGATCCTTGTCTTCAAGTGTGCAATGGGGGCAGACTGGGATTTTGCTGTGGGTTTGGTGGATGTCAGTCTTGGTAGCTTCTCTGGCATCCTTTCTGCATGGAAAATGCACTTTAGCTGTTCATGAGACTCTTGTAGCAGTGTAGCCCCAGATAGATAGTTGTCTGTTCTGGTTTCAGCTGGGACAGTTGATTTTCTTCACAGTGTCTGGTATGCAGCTATGTTTTGGCTTTGGGAGAGAAATAATGTTGATAACACACAAATGTTTTAGTTGTTGCTCAGCAGTGCTGTACAGAGCCAAAGACATTTCAGTTTCTCAGCTTCTCGTACTGCCCTGCCAGTGAGGGGGCCGAGGGCCACAAGGAGCTGGGATGGGACGGAAGCAGGGCAGCTGACATAAACTGGCCAAAGGGACATTCCATAACATATGGAATCGTGTGAACAGAACCTATAAAATTGTGGGGAGTTGGGCAGGGCTTCCTGAACGATTACATTGTGCGTAACTTGTTTTATAAATATTCACATATAAATAAATATATATATATATTTATTATTTGCATTACTGTTATTTGTTTTTTCCTTTTTTGTCTTAGTAAATAGTTTTATCTCAACCTACGAGTTCTTTTGTTTCTCACCCCCATCCCACTGGGAGGGTGGGGAGTGAGTGAAAGGCTGTGTGGTGCTGATCTGTCTGCTGAGTTAATATTTGTTTGTTATATGTTATATAATGTTCATATTTGTTTTACTTTAAGGAATTTGAGCTTCTCTTATGAGTGCCTTTGGTATTGCTTTGTTATCTAACAACTTTCTTTATGAAGTCTTGCACATGTAATTTTTACCCTCATAGGAATGTATATTCCTGTCTAGGTGCCTAGATGTTAGTAAAGAAAACTTTTTACTTTTATTTGAAGGATGTTTCTTTTGTGTTTTTTTTGTTGGTTTGTTTTCCAGGGGATTGGATGTGTCCTGTTAACAAAGGAGATGAGAAGAAAAAGAAAGATGCAAACAAGGATGAGGAAGAATGTAATGAACCCAAAGGAGATCCAGAAATGGCACCCATATACTTGAAAAGATTATTGCCTGTATTTGCACAAACATTTCAACAAACTATGTTGCCTTCAATAAGGTGATAGACATGATTGTCAATTTCCCTGCATATTTTGCATTTCTTAATACTCTCTGATAAAAATGCCAAGATGGATGTGTGATAATTTTTACTAAAAATATATATATATCTAAAAGATGAAGTAATGCAAATGACATGAAACATTTGTGTTTGAATAGAAGTGGTAGTTGAAAAAGTGCTGAGAGTCTGTCTTTTAAGCAGCTCTCTTTCTTCCTTACTGGGGAAATGGTGTTTTGGAAGAAATATGATTAGGGGGAAGAGAGAGAGAGAGGCATATTCTTGACTCCAGAAGCATTACGAAAGAATTCTGTGTTCTTACAGTACCTTGCAGTGTGGATACTGTGTGTTTGGTTACAGCTGTAATGGAAAGTGCTCGTTTAGAATCAGAAAAAAAAATGTAAATGTAAAAAATGTAAAATCAGAAAGACTGGAAAAAGCTGTTTGAGAAGGTTTTAGAAGGCTTCTTAACAGCTTAAATGTTTATCAGCTGGGAATATGCTTGTTACTGAGAGAATTAAAAGAATGAAGTCTAATTTGATACTTAAAAAGGAATACTGTGGGTGGCATAATGCTTGTGATAAATTTTGTCTGACTGTAACCTCTCAGCCTTTTACACTGTAAACATAATATTTGCTTGATCTCTTACTTGTGTTCCCAGTTTGTAGGTACTTTTAGGGATGAAGTACTTTTGGGCAACTTAAATTAGGACATTTTAACTAAAGGAAGAAAGAAGCTATGTTAACCATCTCTGCATGATTAACTGCTGTTGAAAACTGTGAAAAGTAGCAGCTCTCCATATTTTAAAGTTTCCTTTTTGAATCTGGTTAATCATGTGTTTGAAAAGTCACTGGAATAAAAATTAATCTTCAACCGTACACAAGTGATTGGCTTCCAAATTAGTTTTGCTTTTTAATATGGAAAGTGACATGGTCTAATAGTAATTTTAGACTTTAAAACTCTGGGGATCTCATCAAAATGTTGAAAGTATGTGACAGACTGAAGGCTGAGATGGATACCTGAGGGGCAGGTGGTGTGTGCTGAAGTGAATTACCATCACTAGGAATGGTTAAAGACAGAATGTGGAACTGATTTGACTAGCAAAGGGTGGAGGAGACAAAAGTATGTTAGGCTGTAGTATTGCTGTAGAATCAAAAAGATCTGTAGGTGGATTATTCTCAGAATTAATCTGAGACTTTACAATCTGGCAACTGGAACTGGAACTCATTTTAAAAAATTGTATTTCTGTAAGCATACATAACTGTAGTGCAAAAGCAGTTTTATCTTGGACTTTTTTGTTGCTTTGATTACTGCTTGCTTTATCTTTTAAGAAATCTTTTTTCCTGTGGTCTGTTTTAAAGGAAAGCAAGCCTTGCTCTCATTAGAAAAATGATCCATTTTTGTTCGGAGGCACTGCTGAAGGAGGTTTGTGACTCTGATGCAGGCCACAATCTACCCACAATACTGGTGGAGATAACAGCTACAGTTCTTGATCAAGAGGTAGGAAGAAGTAA
>VXAV01008531.1:60865-86449 GCA_013399715.1 Alectura lathami
TTTTTTGAGAACCCTTTTTTTTTTTTTTTTTTTTTTTTTAAGTTCGTGACATATATATAATTCATGATTCATCCATAACTTGTCCCAGTTGTCATTCTGAATTGATGGAAGTTGTGTAGTTGATTTGAAAGTTCTGGTAATTGTTAGAAATGTCGTGAGTAGGACACTGATTGCCTGTGTAAATAACATCCAAATTTTAAACTTGCTGCCCTAGGAATAAATATCATTGTAACTTTGACATGCGGGTCTCAAGCACTGATACATCTCAAAGTAATGTGTTCTTAGTTTTGTCTGTCATGTGCAGTCCTTACCTTTCCTTAGGTCCAGATGGAACTGCAGTAAAAAGAGGGAAAAAAAAGTAGCTCTTAGAATAGGGAGCAGGNNNAGAATAGGGAGCAAGTCTGCATAAGGATTTGTGATGGGATTTGGTTTAGGGAATGTGAAGAGATTTTAACAAACTGTATTTTTTTAAAAACAATAATTCTTACCTCTAAAAAGATTACCAAAACACTGATTCAGTACTGAAGATTGAAAGAGTGGGTACTCTGTTCTGATACCTTTCCCACTGTATATTATCTATGTATATGTATATCTGCTGGTAAGCTTGATTTCTGTTAGTTCGGTAAGATTCTGTTCATTTGCTTTTATTTCCTTGTGTACTTCTATCCTTTCCCGACTTCTACATCTCATGATGTATATTGTGTGATAGGTTTCTGTGTCTAGAATCTTGAATAATAATGATAGCGATCTCATTACACTAAGGGATGACTTCTGATTATGAAAATCCTTATGCAGGTACGCACTATGGCAAGAGACTTATATGATGACCATTTTAAAGCTGTTGAAAGCATGCCTCGAGGAGTGGTTGTAACTCTGAGGAATATAGCAACGCAGTTAGAGTCTGCGTGGGAACTTCACACAAACAGACAGGTAAGCATACCTCCCTTAATCTATGATGTGAGATGCTCATGGACATCACATAGCAATATTCAGGTTAATGTCATAATGTAAAAGAAAGGCACAATATGTCTGTCTGAGCGGTGGGATTGTTTTTGTTATTATGTGCTATATTGAGACCTTTATTTTTCAAATGAACCAGGTGAAAAAACTGTTACCTTGTTTCATGGTATTTGTCTGTTTGTCTTTCAGTGTATTGAAGGAGAAAACACTTGGAGAGATCTAATGAAAACTGCTTTGGAAAACTTAATTGTACTTTTGAAGGATGAGAATACTATTTCTCCGTATGAAATGTGCAGTAGTGGCTTAGTTCAATCATTGCTTACAGTTTTAAATAATGTGAGTTTATGGAACGTAAGTCTCTGAAGAAAAACTCTTGAAAGAATGTGTAGACGTGTGTCTTAATTTAAAAAACCTATTATAAATGTAGCTTTTTCCTGTCTTTACGAAAATGAGGCTGACTTGCACCAGTCAGTGCTCTGTCACATAGAGTATGTACTATCACAACAGATTGCTTTAGTTCAAATGTGCTGCTAAAAGTCCTTCAGTTAACACTGGTCAGTTATAATGGCTGGGATCATTTAGCTTTAGATATAAAGATTTTAAGTAGGGAATTTAGTGAGCCTAAACAGATATTTTGCCATAATAAAGAAAGAATATGCTGCGCTATAAGTAATTATTTTCTTTTCCTCTTAGAACGTCGATTTAGATATGAAACAAGACTGTAGTCAACTAGTAGAGAGAATAAATGTATTCAAAACAGCATTCAGTGAAAATGAAGACGATGAAAGGTAGGTTAAAAAAAACACAGTACAACTTGGATTTGTGAAGCAGTAATGTGTGTTTAAAATAATTTGAAGACACAGGAACAGTTCTTTTCCTCTTGATTTGTCTTTCTCTGTTGAGACAGAGAATTGGTTGTAAAAGACTGCATCAGTTACTGAAGTAGCAATTAAAAAAATTATAGAATTACTCCTGTTTTGTGCATTCAGCATTGTTGACTCTTCATCTGCTGACAAATACAAAGGTGACATTTTTCTTCATTGCTGTGTGCGGGTTAGTATTTTTCTTACTGTGCTATAGCAGTTTGACTGGGCAACAAAGGTGGACAACTCAAACTACGCCAATAGAAGTAGCATGTTGAGTTATTTGCTACATCTATGTACTAGTTTCTGAGATACTGTAGATTTTTTTTTTTCTTTTTTCTGTGTGTGATAACATAGTAACTGTTTACTTCCATAGTCGACCAGCAGTTGCATTAATTCGGAAATTAATAGCAGTGTTAGAATCCATTGAACGCCTACCTCTTCACTTGTATGATACACCAGGATCCACTTACAATCTTCAGGTAAATGTACAGTGGTACGACATAGTGTTACTGTATATGATTACACAACTGAGCATTATATGAATTACAGGAAGAGTTACACACATTAAATGTCAATGAAATGCATGCTTTTAAATTGATAGAATTGGAATGAACTTCTGTGATTTATTTCCTCTAATACCTACCCTAACATTATGGGTCTTCACCTGCTTTTGTTTGCTTTTATACTGTGAAGTGAAAGAGGTAGTAAACTTAAGAACTATGTTTGTTCTTGAGTATTCTTTTTGTATGGGAATATGCTCCCTAATAAGTATTCTCATTACTTGAATGTAGTTGTGTCCGAAATGCAGTATTTGTTGAAGACAGTTGTAAGACAAGTTCATTTATGATGACTGCAGGTGGGCTGTAATGGTTAAAAAGGCTCGCTGTGGAACAGTGTGCTCAGCTGGTATCATCTCAGCCATTTGATTAGTAGCTTCTTGTTAATGGAAGCTGCAATTTGACCAAAAACAAGACAAAAACAAACTTGTTTGTGTGTTTTTCATAGAATCATAGAATGGTTTGAGTTGGAAGGGACCTTAAATCAAAGGGGAAGAATCGCCTCTGTTACCTTGCTGGCCAAGCTTCTTCTGATGTGGCCCAGGCTACAGTAGGTGTTCTGGGCCTCAAGAGCACATGGCTGGCTCTTGTTGAGCTTTTCATCAACCAGTGCCCCCAAGTCCTTCTCCTCAGGGCTGCTCTCAATCCATTCCTGCCCAGCCTGAATTTGTGCTCGGGATTACCCCAACCCGGGTGCAGCACCTTGCCTTCTTGAACTTCATGAACCGGAAACATTTCTATTTTGATTCTAAATTATCAGAAAATAGTTGCAAAAACACTGTTGCCATTGAACATACTGAGGTTCTATATTATTGTTATAGGTCTTGGTTAACATAGTATGAAAATAAAGGCTATGAAAAGATGTGAAAAATGAAAACGTTCACTTGAATATGTAGTTGGCTTCTATGCTGACTGTCATTGAAGAATTGTTGGGTTAACTGAAAAAATGGAGCACTAAGAAATTACTTGTAAAACATTAGAATATCGTGTTTGCTTAAATTGCACAAGAATATATTTGATAAGCCACTGGAGCTGTTGTAGTGAAATGCATTGCCTTTTGTAGAACTGCAAAAGTTAAACAGAAAAACCTGTATTAATGTTGAGGTGCTCTCTCAGATACTGACAAGACGTTTGAGGTTTCGCTTGGAACGTGCTTCAGGGGAGACATCCTTAATAGATCGAACTGGCAGAATGCTGAAAATGGAGCCACTGGCAACTGTTGAATCTCTAGAGCAGTATCTCCTGAAAATGGTGAGCAATATACCGCACCCACAGGTCAAAGAAGTGGCTGCATTCTGCATCTCTAATTCTTTTTTTTCATTCATATGTAGGTAGCAAAGCAATGGTACGACTTTGATAGGGCTTCATTTGTTTTTGTACGAAAACTACGTGAAGGCCAAACATTTGTGTTCAGGCATCAACACGATTTTGATGAAAATGGAATTATTTACTGGATTGGGACAAATGCAAAGTGAGTTTTTTCTAAACTAAGTATTTTGTATTAAAATTTAATAAACTGGATCCAGAGGGGAAAAAAAATGAAAATTCATAATGAAGTCTTACTTTTTTTTTTTTTTAAATGTGTGTTACCTTTGCTTTTACTGTTGATCAGTAGAATTTTTTTCATTATTGTTTTACTTAAATAACAGAAAAATAAGAAAAAACTCTAAAGTTGGGTGGAGAATTAGTTTGTATTCTTGTGGAAGAAATGAAGGGATGGGGATGGTTGGGTCTTTTGTTAACCACTATGATAAAGTGAAATTTTTGGAACGACTCTAAAGAAGTTACCTAATTACCTAAGATGATATTAACTGTTGTGGTTTGTAATGAACTCTGCTGTAATCGATAATTTACAGTAAACTGTCAAATGTTAGTGATGCCTGTGTTTTAATGTAAGTGATAATTGAACAGTACATTTCTCTTTTTAATATAGAACTGCATATGAGTGGGTAAATCCAGCAGCCTATGGGTTAGTAGTGGTTACATCCTCAGAAGGAAGAAATCTGCCTTATGGCCGCTTAGAAGACATCCTAAGCCGTGACAGTTCAGCTCTCAATTGTCATACTAATGATGATAAGAATGCTTGGTTTGCCATAGATCTTGGCCTTTGGGTTATTCCATCGGCTTACACATTACGCCATGCTCGAGGCTATGGACGATCTGCTCTCAGAAATTGGGTTTTCCAGGTATCTAAGGATGGACAGAACTGGACTACTTTGTATACTCATGTTGATGACTGTAGTCTCAACGAACCAGGGTATGTCAGTGCATTTTACTAGCTTTTATAAAATTGAGCTCCGTTAAAAACATACTTGCTGTAGGCTAATGTAATGTGTGCCACACCTATAATGTGCACTTACATAAAGGAGTGGCTGGTGACCTAGATTATCAAGGGTGTGTTGGAAATTAAATGATTCATAAGTTCTCCTTATGGTTCACATAATGGCGTTTCATGTTTTTAATATTTTTAAGAAAATAGTAACACCAGCACTCATCCAGAATTTGGCCCTAATGTTACTAGGTTTTATATTTCTTATGTTCTTGGAAGTTTTCTGTTTTTATCCATAAGTGATCACTGTCATATAGTTTGTTTGTTTTTTTCTTTTGATATTGTTACTAAAGAGTTCTGTTTCTATTTTTTTTTGTTTCCCCACCCATACACCTTTCTAACAAATTTGCAGGTCTACAGCAACGTGGCCTTTAGATCCTCCAAAGGATGAGAAACAGGGTTGGAGGCATGTTAGAATAAAACAGATGGGAAAGAATGCCAGTGGGCAAACACACTACCTCTCCCTGTCTGGATTTGAACTTTATGGCACTGTGAATGGTGTATGTGAAGATCAGTTGGGTAAGGAAAATAATATATACATCCTATTTGTTCTCTTAAAATGCTAATGAACACAAAGCATAAAATCATGTTGACTTTTGCAGAGGAACATGCTTAGAAACAAGCTCAAAATTATTCCCTGTTCAGTATTGCTGCATTTTTCAGTCTTTTAATTTCAGTTGATATTTCTTTCAGGAAAAGCTGCTAAAGAAGCTGAAGCAAATCTGCGAAGGCAGCGACGTCTGGTCCGTTCTCAAGTTTTGAAATACATGGTTCCAGGAGCCCGTGTAATCAGAGGAATTGATTGGAAATGGAGAGATCAGGATGGAAGCCCACAGGGTGAAGGCACTGTTACAGGAGAATTGCATAATGGTGAGCATAAACTGCCTGAATTTGTACATCACTGTAGCACACCTACATTGTTTTATTTCGCTCTGAATGCAAAATTGGTAACACTAAAGTATTCCTTCTGTAGTGTCTTAAGGAAATTGATACTGCAAATATTTTGGGGAGGAGGAACACAAATACTGTAACTTTGGCAGTCCATCCGTGAAATTCCATTTTAATGCATGGAAAATAAGTTCTTGTAAACGAAACATTTGTAGAGCTTTGCTTAATTAAAAGACCAAATTGTTGTTTTGACATTCGTTACAAAGAAATACAAATATGCCAGGCTGGTTGGTGCAAACTGATTAATTTAGCTTTGGGCCTGCAAAATCTATAATTACATTCTTCATTTCTTCTAGCTTAGCATTTGCAATATTTTTCTTGACTTTTGTTGTGTCCTGTACCTTTCCTACCTTGCTAGCTTCATTGGGATCAATTGTTATTTTGATTAAAAAATAATGAAAACTAATGGCTTAGGGAGCAAAATCCAAACCTGCAGCAGCCAGGGGAGTCAGTGCTCAAGAGGCTGAGATACTGAAGGGTCTCCAGAAGAGGTGATAATCTTATCCAGCTGAACACACTCTCCCAATTTCCCCCTGACCTCCACCCCTCTTTAGCTGTACAGAAGACTGACCTTGTTTCTGAAGCATTTTCAGTCATTCTTAGACAGATCTTTAGTTGTCAGTTCTTAAAAGTGGATAAATGTCCAAGGTACAATATTCTAAAATGTTTTGAAAATTTTGATCTTCTTTAAGCCATCCAGTATAGCTTGTAGGGAAGTGTCCCATCATCTCGATATTGTTCTTACCAGATGCAAGAGTATCCATAGCTACGCTCTCACTTTTAAGATGTTAGATGTTCTTGGTGAGTAGTATTTTACTAAACTGGTGTTTTTGTTCCAATCTCCCAGTAAACCTTTCCCATTTAAGCATAGGTGCAACTGAGGTTCGTGTGTCAAATGATGGTGCCAAGGTGTGGAACATGCATCAGTGGACCCTTGGTCCTGCCACAGTTGTCTTGCAAACAGATTTTAGAAAATACTGTCCTATTGACTTGGTTTGCGATTATTCACAAGTTTAGACAAATCTTAAATTGTTTTGGGGCCATCAAGATACAGCAATAAGATTCTGAGTAAATACTGCATATTTTAAACAATGGTGCAGATTTTGAACTGTTTGTAGTTAATATTATAGGGGAAGGAGCTATACAAAACAAGAACGGTAATGTAAGCTTTTTCAAAATACCCAGTCCAGATACACGTAAATGGGAAAATCATACTGTTTAAATGTGTGGAATTTTTTTTTTCCCTTGTATTTGCTAAGAAAGACAAAATACAGAAAGGTAAAAATTCAGTCTTTTTTGGCAAGTTCACCTTTCAAGGGTTCAGTGGCATGAAGCTGCTCAGGTATAGTTCATGAATATGAAGTGAAATCATACAGGTAAAACATAATATAAACTTTATCCATTTTTAAATGCTCTTCCTCCAGAGTGTTATTTCTAAAGAGAAAATTGCCCATGATCTTCTGTTGCGGTCTAAACTGGTGATTTGGGGATAGTTATAAGGTAAAAGTGCACCTGACAGTGCACAATTTTCTACTTCAGATGATCTCTGTTCAGTTTTATTGAAGAAAAACATCTGTGTATCTCTGGACCTGACATCTTCAATTTTTGTCTGAGGTTACAGAAGCTGACTGAGCTTTAGGGATTTCTTTTCTAAAGAAAATGTATCAGTTGGAACAGTGACACAAGATCTGGTGCAGTTAGTATACAACAAGAAAAAGTTGGCGGAGATTGTGGTAGATACCAAACAAGCAAAAATATTTTTTCCCAGATTTTTTTCTAGTTAGCTAAATATTGTATGTTATCCTCATCTTTGTAGCTTTACCTTTAACTTACAAAATCCTGGTACATGATTTAATACAGGAATTGAAGAGGAAAAGCATCTCTTTTCAGTGCTGTTTTGATCCTAGTGTAATGTTTTAACTTTCAAGTATTCTTCTTGCAACCCTGAAATCTTACTCAAAGTAGTCCTTACCTGCTCTAAGACTTTTCCTATGAATAAGAAATGTTTGAGTTTCTAAATTATTGAACCAAAAAGCTGTGTATCATTAAAGTCATTCTTCCACAATACAGGACAGAAGTAAGAAATCCCAAGCTAACCAATTTGATAAAATGTGTTCTTAGGGTAGATGTGCTCATATACAAGTATTGAACAAAGAATATCATAAAATGTCCATACAGGAATTATAGATTCATGCCAGATATTAATTAAGTTGTGTGGATGCGTTTTGATATAAATTTCTGATATTAGAGAATCTAATCAGAAAATCTTGAGAGATCCTGGTAGGTCAGGTTCCTTCCTGAAGCAAACCTTGCTTTTGTCTGGATTCTGGGATCCTGAAGATAGAAGCCTATCATGCCTTAGTTTTAACACCACTTTACCAAACTTCATAACCATTCTTCCTTCTGAATTGGCATTAAGGGTTATTTAGGAGTTTTAGTAATTCAGACACGCAGCGCTTATGAGAAGCTGATCCCACGTTGTGGAGCTACTGTCTGACGCGCTCCTGTCTGCTTTCTGCTGGATCTCACAAACTCCTGTCCCTTTCCAGGCTGGATTGATGTCACCTGGGATGCTGGTGGCTCTAACTCTTACCGTATGGGCGCAGAAGGAAAGTTTGACCTCAAGCTTGCACCAGGGTACGACCCTGATTCAGCGGCATCACCCAAACCTGTTTCATCCACTGTTTCAGGCACAACGCAGTCATGGAGCAGCTTGGTGAAAAACAACTGTCCAGACAAGACGACTGCTGCTGCAGGCTCCTCAAGTAGAAAAGGAAGCAGCAGTTCTGTGTGTAGCGTGGCCAGTAGCAGCGACATCAGCTTGGGTTCGACCAAAATGGAGCGGAGATCAGAAAGTGTAATGGAGCAAAATATAGTTTCAGGCACTGACGTCCATGAACCTATTGTTGTTCTGTCTTCCGCTGATAACGTGCCTCAGGCTGAAGTAGGGTCATCTTCCAGTGCAAGCACCAGCACCTTAACAGCGGACATGGGAAATGAAAATGCAGAAAGGAAGTTAGGTCCTGATAATTCAATACGTACTCCTGGGGAGTCCAGTGCTATCTCCATGGGAATTGTTAGTGTAAGCTCTCCTGACGTTAGCTCAGTCTCGGAACTGACTAATAAAGAAGCAGCTTCCCAGCGACCGCTGAGCTCTTCAGCAAGTAACAGACTTTCAGTCAGTTCCCTGCTGGCTGCCGGGGCACCGATGAGCTCCAGCGCAAGCGTTCCCAACTTGTCATCTCGAGAAACCTCCAGCCTGGAGTCTTTTGTACGAAGAGTGGCAAACATAGCACGCACCAACGCCACAAACAACATGAACCTCAGCCGGAGTAGCAGTGATAACAACACTAACACGCTGGGGAGGAACGTCATGAGTACTGCCAGTAAGTAAGCTGTCTTTACGTTTATAGTTCAAGCTTTTGTTGTTTCTTGGGCTTTCTTTAAAGAGGTTTGGGTTCTGTTGGCCTAACAGAAATGCACATAGGGCAGCCTTGCTTTTACGTACTCTTACAGAACTGACGATGAGCTCATGGGGTTCATGGCAACTGGAAAGTGTTGTATGGCCCGTGGATGTCAGATGTGGTACCCATCAAATGGAAAATAATTTGCATTTGATGTTTATTACTTGCTGACGAAGAGAGAGAGTAGCAACAATAGCTAACGTGGGGTGTTCTTGCTGTCTGATCTGTTCTGTGTGAGATTTGCACGCTCACCTTCTGTCTGCCTGTTTCTGTTACATGTTTTTTCATTTCCCTGAGGAGAGGCAGGTTCTACATGTTACAAATTCTTTGTCTAAGCTTAGGAAGTAAGTGCAGAGTAGAAAGAAAATGTGGTGAAATTTTAGTAATTACCTGAATTCTGACAGATGGAGTAACCTAATGTCCTCTAATACTGTGCTTTTTTTCTGAAGAATGACATTGTTACTTAGTACGTCGTTCAGGCATGTCACTTCTACAGGTACCTGTAGTTAATGTCGTTTTAAATGGGATTATGCACATGCTTCGGCTCTTGTGTGTTCTCAGATTATACGTGGGGTTAGGGCATTAGCAGGGAAACTGGAAACCTGCTTGTTGTGAGTTCACTCTTCGGAATCTTCAGAACACTCCTGTCTGAGGTGTTGCCCAACCAGCTTTGTGTTAGGTATGGTGCTCGGTATTTCATGAGGCAAACAAGTAAGGAAAGGTAAAGTTACCCTACCCAGAAGGAAGCTCTTCTTTTTTTTTTTTTTTAAATTAAGCTTTTATGCTTTCGTAAGACTGCTATGCTTTCTTATTTAAAGATGTGTTGTTTGCTTTTCGCAGCTTTTTAAAATGGTGGTAGTGGGTGGTGCTTTCGGGATTTTGGGGAGTGGGCTAGATATTCGTATGATGATACTAGGAAAGAAAAATGGGTTGTTGCCTGCATTAAAAATGCAAATAAAACACCGAACAGAAGATTGCCCATAACTGACTTCTTGGCAGATACTCACTGCTTCCAGTTCTGAAGGAGTTTTGTGCTAGGGTGAGAGCGAGTCTTTGAAGAGCGTAACATTTTTCAACAGCATATTTACCAGATTTCAAACATGTTTGATATCGTACAGTGTTAAGGCTGGAAATAAATTCATTTTTATATTTGTTGTATTTGTTGTATTCTTGTTGTATATATTAAAAATAAATCAGTACTTTTAAAATAATCCCTCATGTGGGAATTATTTTATACATTTTATACAGATAGAAACTGTAAAGGAGAACTCATGTCCCCAGACAAGATTAGATACCAAATCTGAGCAATCTCACCAAAATTGCATTGGTGCACTGTAAAAAGCTTGGATTAAAAACCAGATGAGCAAAACCAAACGTGTTTTAAATCATGATTAGTGATTTAAGTCTCCTTGGATTTGCTGTAGAAACTGCATTTGAAAACATCATTGTTAGTCAGGAGTTAAATGGTAGCCAGCTTCTTTTTGTTCTTGATCTGAGCAAATGAAATGCTGACTCTTAATGGCTTTCTCTGTTTCTCTTTAAGAGCAAAGGGTTTGTTGTTAATTGAAGTGGATGGAAAATGTGTATACTGAGCAACTGGTTGTCAAGTCCTTAAACAACAACAAAAAGCATTCCATGCTCTCTTGTTATTAGAGATGAGCATATGGCTTGCTAACTTAGTTGATCTAAATTTTGCTTTCTTCCTTCCCTCCTGGGGAAAAAAAAATGTGCTATACCTGCCTAGAACTCCTTTGCTGGTTTTAGTTTGTGTTTTTGTATTTTTATTTGCATATTTATGGTCTTAAAACAGTATTTGACAGATAACAACAAAAATATGTGACACTTTTGTTTTTCTCAAAACGCTGTAAAATGTCCTTGAGGGTGAAGAGTTCTGGTTTATATTGTGTCCTTCAACAGTAGTAATCTTTGCAAACATCAATAGTCTAAAAATATTTTAGTTTTAGGGTTTTTTTTTTAAATTAAAAATAAAGAGGCAGCACCTCAGTTTATGTAAGTTGCAATAATGGAAATGTTGATTTTTAAGGCTGTAAGACTCGCATGTGATAAATTTTAGAAAACGTAGATAGAAAAAATGTGTGGATTAAAGTTGGGTATAGCTGACCCCTCAAATTTTCATATGCAAACCTGTGATTAACCACCTGTGTTTGAAGATAAGGGTGCGAGAAGATTGGGGTGTAAACGTGTACCTGCACAGGTTTAATTTCTGCTATTTCAGATATGTACAGTGCTTGAATTCGTTCTGTTGAGTTCATGGTGAATGGGGTTTTGTTTCAGATGTTAACCTAAAGTGCATTTACTGTGTTCTGTGCACAGTAAAGTAGCTTCTTAGTTACTGCCTGCTTTTTCTGAAGAGTATTTAATATGAACCATCCAACATGAATTGTTAAATCTTGTTTTTCATAGTACAGCCAGTGCTGGGCTTGTCCCACATCATGAATGTATGCACCAATAGTTAAGTGAACTGCTTTATGAACTTTAGGGAAAATGTGAGAAAAAGTCTCAGATTTTCTTATGTTCTGTTCTTAATTCGTTTATATATAGTTTCATTGTTTTCCTTGTATAATTTTAATTATGTTGGTGTTAGAGGCGTAACTAAAGTTTAAGGTTAAAGACACAATGTTGTAGTAAGAGATTTCAGGAATACTTTTCCTATGTTGAAATGATGTTATTTCAGATTTACAGTGGGAATTTGGGGATTTCTTTAAAGATTTTATTGGTTTTGAAAGTACACAAGTGAATATGCTCAGATGTGGGCATCTGCGTTGTGGTGTGCACTTCTGCACTGGGAGTCCCTTCCCCTTTAGTCTGTTGTTCTTTATTGTACAATACGACACCAGGTGATTTTTCAACCTGAAATACGTTTTTCCAGCGCAGGACTCATGCATGTTAATTGTCCTCTTCAAGTCACCAAATCATTTATTTTATCTTACCATGTCTTTATCTATAGCTTCTCCTCTTATGGGTGCCCAAAGTTTTCCTAACCTGACTACAACTGGTACCACATCAACAGTGACCATGTCTACATCCAGTGTTACTAGCAGCAGCAATGTAGCTACAGCAACTACAGTTTTGTCTGTGGGGCAGTCGCTTAGTAACACTCTAACTACTAGCCTAACATCAACATCTAGTGAGAGCGATACAGGGCAGGAGGCAGAATATTCTTTATATGGTAAGTTTCATTTTTAAATGAACATAAGCAGACTTCCCATTAATGATTTTTTCTTTCTTCCCATTGTTATGATTTTTTTTCATGCACTAGTTTATTTACTGATAAATATTTGAAGTTGTGCTGTTGGTATGTTCCTAGTTCCGTGAAATAGTAAAATCAAGTAAAATAATGTTAACAAAGTAGCATTTCCTTGTGTTCTCAGGTCTCTGTAGTTGAACAATTTCCATCTCACATGATGATTGTTTATGGTTTGTTTTTTTGGCACTTAATCTCTTTTCCCTAATCAAGTTATTTTAGTATTTAATGTAGTGTGCTTATGAGCCTCTACTTAAAAGGTCTGTGTTCTTTCTCACTGAGCATGCTGCGTGCTCAGACTGAGATACCTGCTAGTACCCTGGTTGAAAAGCACCAACCGTTAGACACGCTATACACATACAATTGTATGTGAGGCTCCAGGTGTCTCAAGGCCATAGTGCTTGCAACAAATTGGAAGGAACACAGAAATTAAATTGGCACAAAGAGTAGAATTTCGTGATTTGGCAAACAAAATCCAGAGTTGTGTGGACACTGTGCTGGATACAGACATTAGGATGGGAGTTATTTGGAGGCTGTGAACGCTGTGAAAGAGCATAGCGGTTAACTAGGCTGTATGGTAGGCTCTAGGAATGCAGCTGATGAAGTCGAGAAAAACCTGAGCTAGATGCAGGAAAGTATTTCCTAATGCGAAGCTCATTGGACTAAGAGAGATTTTTGGAAGAAGAGATACTCAAATTGTTTGAAAACGTGATTGGGTGAGGTGATTGGAAATTGTGCTCTGTTTTGTTGCCTATCGTAAATTCTATTCAGATTGTTTGGAAATTATCCGGGCGTTGGAACCGAGCCACTTGGAGATGGTTGGTTAGGATACCTGCATGTGCCATCTCTGTTTGTTCTTTTAAGTGTCGCTTGATATTTTGATTGGGTGACAAGCCTTCAAATATAAACAACTGAACAAATAGTTTTGGAAGTTATCCTGACGTTTCTGTTGGGGCCTGGATGACAGTTCAAAGGGTATTTAAACAGTTTACGTAGAAAATGGTAGAAGTTCCCTGTCATAGTCCACCTTGGATCACTGTGCACTTCTTTTCTGTTTGTTTTTTGTTGTTTGTTTTGCGGGGTGGTGGTTTCTAAGTCCTAGTACTAGGTGGGTGGAATTGAACTTTGTCTGGCTTCAGCTTTTTGCTACAGCAATCCAGTAGCAAGTAAATCTTTAAAAAAGTTACTCTTAGCTATTTATTTTAAATGTCCCTTACATTGTAATTTGAGGTTTAAGTCACAGATTCATGGCAGAAATTACATCACTAACGTGCTTTTAAAACTTAGTTAAACATAGAATCAGGCTAAACAAACTTGAGTACCAGTTTTTGTATTCTTTCAAAATTTAGATGAATGTAATCATAAAATGTTTGATATAAGCAAACAAAACTGATCACTTGCTGGCCATTCTTAACTACACAATGTTATATGCTTCATTTCTTAGGTATACTCTATCAGTAGTGTTTTGATTCTCCATTGTTTGTGAGAATTGCTCTTTCACTCTTCTCAATGCTTACGTTTTTTTTAATTTTCAAAATTTGTCTTTAAAAGAGATTCTTGTCTTTTTTCTCGAAGTAAAAATATAAATATATGTATTATAGATTTTCTGGATAGCTGCCGAGCTAGTACTCTGTTGGCAGAGTTAGATGATGATGAAGATCTACCTGAACCAGATGAAGAAGATGATGAAAATGAAGATGATAACCAAGAAGACCAAGAATATGAGGAAGTTATGGTACCGTATAGTTATTTCACTTGATTAGCTGTGCTAACAGATGCATTAAAAATCCACAGGAATTTTTGGTAACAATGGAGTCTTTGCTAGATGATCCCTATCATCTTCCAACCCAAATCATTCTGTGATTCTAATTTAGAAAATGTATTTAGATTTAGGACTGCTAGTTTGAAGAAGTGCTTAAGGAAGTACTTCTTTACCGTACGGGTGAGAGAGCACTGGCACAGGTTGCCCTGAGAGGCAGTGGATTCTCCCTCCTTAGGATTCTTCAGAAGCCAATGGAGGGACATGGGCCTGGGCACCCTGCTCTGGGTGGCCCTGCTGGAGCAGGGGTTGGAGCAGATGGACCCAGAGGGCCCTGGCAGCCTCAGCCCTACTGGGACTGTGATTCTGAGTACCTATCCATTAAGACTTGAAATGAGATACCAGAGCTACAATCACGTTATACTTCTCTGGCACTGCAAACAGAATGCCTCATCAGAAGGCAGTTGATTGTGCCTTTTCCCCATTCTTGCATATATTCTGAGTAGTAACAAAGCTGTCTTCTTAGGCGTTCAGGCAGGTGCTATAAAATTGCAAGGCCTCTTTAGGTAAGCCAGCCAACTGGGCAGTCCCCTTTCTGTACAAATTTGAGTAGTTGTACCACCTTCGAAAAACATTCAAGAGAAGAATGTTTTTTGAACATCAACACACCCTGAGACACTATAGGCCAGAACTGTCATCTTAAGAGCAACCTGGAAGCAGACAGCAGAAATGATGGATCACTATTTCACTGGCTGATGGAATGGTGTGACTTTGTGGGTAGGCTGCTAAGGTTTTTTAGTGATGCAGTTCGAGGATGTTTACCTGTAGGCCTGTGTGAAGCAAATTGTGATGACTAGATATGCTTGGTGGAATATCTGGAAGGGAAAAAAAAAAAAAAAACAAGAAAAACAGCAAGTTAGTCCCACAGATCTTGCCCGTAGTGTTGTCCAGTTCCCTCTCAGATACTGTGTCTTTCTTCTCCATGAGTAGCTGAACAGATTAAAGGCTTGTTTTAGAAAAGTCATAAGCAATTAATATTTGCAATGGTTTGTTGAGACTTAATTTTCTTCCTATCATGGTGGTTACAGTATTTTGGTATTTTATTGCATTTCTGGATAAAGTGCATGTACATTACATAACAACATATCCGTGTACTTCCAAAAACCCCTGGTTTTTGGTTTCAGAAAATGTAATGCATTGATTTTGACTCCATTGATTTATTTGAATCTTTGGTATTCCAAAGTTTGTGGAATACACCAAATATCTACACCAAATTTGCTGGCCTGTGCTACTGTGAATTCCCCTACATTATTTTGGTGCTTCACAAAAATTTTCCTTCTTTCCAGAAATTATAAAGATACCTGTTGTAAGTTTAGCCTACTAATGCTGGTTTCGATATGTTGGCAGTTTTGCATGGTACTTTTGATTCTTGCTTAACACTGTTTTTTGGTGGTGGTGGTTTTTAGGAAGAAGAGGAGTATGAAACGAAAGGAGGCCGTAGAAGAACATGGGATGATGATTATGTATTGAAACGACAGTTTTCTGCTCTGGTTCCTGCTTTTGACCCAAGACCTGGTCGTACCAATGTTCAGCAAACAACTGATCTAGAAATCCCTCCACCAGGTGTGCTGATAAGACATACTTGTGATACCTGATCTGGCTTTAGAATGGAGGCTGGCTGTTAAGGGCCCCCTGGGCATACTTGTCTGTCTGCGTGGCTTTTCTTTGTTTGAATGAGAGTTCACTTGCCTCTGCATGTCCAAGTGTTGAGGGAGAAGTAAATTAAGTGCTGCATAAAATATTCATGCTCATGAATTTAACTCACTTAGTGATAGGTCTCTTGCTATGTCTGGTTCCACCTGCAGGGAATAATCTGTGTATTGAGCTGCCTAGAGCAGCTTTGATTGGAGAAGGCTTGCTGAGACAGTCCAAAGCCTAGGTGAGGGAAAATTTAATGCAGTAACTGAACAGTCTGTATGAGCAGCAGCAGAGCATGGGATCTTGTTCCTTTGTTCTTTCTTGTTCATCTCTGTAAGTGTAGTCAGTGTTCATGACAGAAAGCAATACGTAGTGTAGGCTCATGTGGGAATGAACCACGTTTGATTTTTGTGAACTGGAAGGAATAGATACAAAGGGAAGTTACTGTGTAAGCAAAGAAGAGTCCATGTGCTGCAACTGTATTAAAGAGAATGTTACCAATACAGAAGAATGGATATGGATTTCAGAAACTGGTGTTAGCTTTACTCATGCAGAGGAGTGGTATAATTGTAGCATTTAGTTATAGCTCATAGTTTTAATTCAGTCCCATCTTGTTGGCATGTGTGCAGGAAGTCTTTACAGTTCCTTACTGAACCACTTTATTACTGTTTAAGCCAACTTGTTATGCTTTATAAATTTTGTATTAACATCTTCTAAAAATGATTGTTCTTATGCAGGTACACCGCATTCAGAACTCTTGGAAGAGGTTGAGTGCATGCCTTCACCACGTTTAGCTCTTACATTGAAAGTTTCAGGTCTTGGAACAACTCGAGAAGTAGAGTTGCCCCTAACAAACTTCCGATCGACCATATTTTACTACGTACAGAAGTTGTTACAGCTTTCCTGTAATGGCAACGTGAAATCTGACAAACTTAGACGTATTTGGGAGCCAACATACACGTAAGCTCACAAGTTTGTTACTCCGTAAAGAGAACACTGTGTGACTGAGTGGGAAACAGGTGTAACACAGGGTTAAGTTTTCTTCCTTCTCTGTAGGAAAAAATGCTATAATTGTTTTTTTTCTTGTATTTTTGTTTGGATGTTTGCACTGGTTTTAAAGCTAGTGCTGTGACTACTTCAAATCAAAAACGAAGTCATAACCTCTGAAGTTCAACTGTGACTTGTTAATAATATTTCAGAAGTCAGGCAACAACTATGATAGAATAGAGCTTGTTCAAGGATATGCTTGGAAGAATCCCATGGGCATACAGTCCTAGAGGGAGAAGAGGGGTCCAGGAGAGCTGGTTGGTTTTCTGAGCGTTTGATTACTCCAAATTCAAGAATGGTCTGCCCCAGTGTGTGGGAAGTCAAGCAGAGGCAGTAGGAGACATGCATGGATGAAGAAACTCCCAGCAGAACTCAAAACACAGAAGAAGCATTCAAATGATGGAAGAAAGGTTAAGTGACCCAGGAGGAGTATGGAGACATTGTCTGAGCATGCAAGTGTAGCGTAAGGAAAACCAGTGCCAATCCAGAGTTGAATCTGATGAGGGGTATGAAGGGCAACAGAATAGGAAACATTTAAAGAAACGGGACATAGAAGTCCATGGGACTTGCTGGGCAGATGCTGAGGGTGCAGCCAGATTGGAAAGGCCTAGGGGTTGGGAGAGATTTGGGAGCTAAAAGAAATCAAATGTAACAGCTGTTTCCCAGATGGACAAGAAAGATCTGAAGAACTACAGGCTTGTCACCCTCTCTTTCATCCTTGGAAGGGCGATGGAGCAAACAGTCCTGGAAGCCATTTTGTAGCGATGAAGGGCAAGAAGATGGAGTCAGGCAGCATGGATTTATGAAGGAGAAATCATGCTTAACCAACCTGGTAGCCTTCTAGGATGAGTTGACTAGCTCAGGGAAAGTAGAGGATGTTGCTTTATTTGGCTTTAGCAAGGTTTCTGACGTTCTTTCATGTAACATCCTCACTGACAAACTGATAAATGTTTGGACTAGATAGTGAGGTGGCGTGAAAACTGCCTGAACTGCCGGGCTCAGAGGGTTGTGATCACCAGCATGAATTTCAGCTGGAGACCAGTCATTAGTGGTGTATCCCAGTGGTCACTACTTGGTTCATCCCATTACTGACCTGTATGATGGGACAGAGCAGACCCTCAGCCATCTCCTAGCCAACACAAGACTGAGGGGAGTTGTTGATGCACCAGGTGTTGTGCTGCCATTCTGATGGACACCAGTCTAGAGAAATGGGGATACAAGAACTTCATAAAGTTCCCTCACAAGGGAAAAGTCCAGTAGCTGGGAAAGAATAGCTACAGGCACTGGTACAGACTGTGAGCCAGCCGGCTGGAAAGCAGCTTGGAGTAAAGGCCCCAAGGCTCCTGAGAGACGAAGTTATGAACGTGAGTCAGCTACACACCCTTACAGCAAAGGTCAGCAGCATCCTGGGCTTCAGTAGGAAGAGCACTGCCAGCAGTTTGAAGAAGGCACTGCGTCCCCTCTACTCAGTGCTGATGAGAGACTTCTGGGCTCCCTAGTACGGGAGATGTGGACCCAGAGCAAGTCTAGCAAAGAGCATCTGGGATGATTAAAGGGCTTAAGGGGCTTAGAGCATTCGTCATACAAAGAGTCTGGGATCTGGGACTGGAGGAAAATAGACTTGTGGGATCTTATCGATGTGTGTGAAAACCTGGTGGGAGGAGACAAGAAAGATAGAGCTGTACTTCTCTTTGTTGCAATAAGCAAAAGGACAAGAAGAAAACGGCAGGAATTGAAATACAGGAAATTACACATAACTATAAGAAGTGCTATTTTTTTTCTTTTTTACCTTTTATCCCCTCCCTTTTTTTTTATTTTTTCCCTTTTCTCTTTTATTTTTCTTGTTTTAATTCTAAGGGAGATTGAATGCTGGAACAAGCTCAAATTGTCCAGAGAGGTTTCAGAGTTTTGCTCACTGGAGATAATCAGCACCCAGTAGGACACAGAACTGGACAACCCGTTCCAGATGACCGTGTTTTGAGCAGGAACATAGGGCTAGGACTCCAGAAGTCCCTTCAGTCCCTTCCAGCCTCAGCTATTCTCTCTACGCTAACCTGACCTTACTTGCTTTATAATAATAGAAATTATAAGACTATGTGATTGTGTGTGTTCCATGCAATTTCTGTCATATCAGAAAGTTAACACATATTAGAATGAGATCTGCAATATGGTTGCAGTTTTTTAACTTTGTATTTCGGACTTCTTCAGTGTTTGTGTGTTACAACCATCTACATTCTATGCTGGCTTGTGTCAAAAACAGTGTTTTGTAAGAAAAGTATCTTACAGTGTGCTATGAGTCTGAGTTATTAACTCATTGTTTTAATTTCTAGAATCATGTACAGAGAAATGAAGGATTCTGATAAAGAGAAAGAAAGTGGAAAAATGGTAAGACTTCTGTGCTTTTGTGTATGTTGTTATTGCTGTTTAAACAATAGCAAAATAAATCTTACTGCAGTTTTTGAGATGCTACATTAAAAAAACTAACAGTTTTCAATTAGTTAAAGGAGATGAGTGTGTGTATTTGTTAATGCATGTTCTTTGGAAGTATGTAATGCATGTGGAATCTTTAAGACTTTACAATCAGGAAAAACCAACATTTGGTGGTTCCTGTTGTAGGGTTGCTGGTCGGTAGAGCATGTGGAGCAGTACCTTGGCACTGATGAATTACCAAAGAATGACTTGATAACCTACCTGCAGAAGAATGCAGACTCAGCTTTCCTGCGCCACTGGAAATTAACCGGCACTAATAAAAGTATTAGGAAAAACAGAAATTGTTCCCAGCTCATAGCTGCATACAAGGTATATGTCTGCATCCAATTTTATTCTTTATGTATGGCTGCGTGCTTTGTTTTGCAGCTGTGTAGATCCTTAGAAACTAGGAGGGTATGATGATGTTGAATGTTCATGTGCCAATATCAAGTGTAGTTATTTTTATTATTTTGTTTGTTTGTTTTATGTCTTCTTTTAAATACAGTTGTTCAGATCCTGATTCAAATGTGTTTTAACTGTGTACAGCTGAACTAAGTGTTCAGGTCAAGCGCAGTAACTATTCTGATTTTTCAAATCAGTGACTTGGAGCACACAGTTATGAATGAATACTGAATGCTACCACCCTTACAATTTTTTTTATTACTATTTTTTTCCCTCAGGATTTTTGTGAACATGGATCAAAATCTGGATTAAGCCAGGGGGCCATTTCTACTCTTCAGAGTTCTGATATCCTTAGTTTGGCAAAGGAGCAGCCTCAGGCCAAAGCTGGCAGTGGGCAGAATTCGTGTGGAGTGGAAGATGTTCTGCAGTTACTTCGCATTCTGTATATAGTCGCCAGTGACCCTTACACAGCGCGCACTTCCCAAGAGGGTATGTGAGTTAGAAAGCAGAGTTCCTTAGATGTTTTAGTGAGCAGAACGTAAAGGAATTTTTTGTCTCTTCATTGCAGAAGGAGATGAGCATCCTCAGTTTAACTTTCCACCGGATGAATTCACAAGCAAAAAAATTACTACAAAAATTCTGCAGCAGATTGAGGTATTACCTTATGCTATTATAGATATACTAAATATTATTGTTTTTAACTGTTTGAAATTATTAGCTTTTTTGTCATCTTGACTTTTGAATTGCTTCAGACAATATTTATTTTCTTATTTTGGATAAGTGAATTTCTGAATAAAAACAAAGCAATGGATAGTATTGTTATGGTTATGAAGAAAACACGTTTTTGTCCTAATTGAGACAGTTCTCTTCAAATGATAGCAGTTATGTTCCCCAGCATAGACCTTGCTATATGGAAGATGATGATTTAGTTTAATGTCTAAGCAACTGTGAAGCCCTCTGGAAGGTGGAAGAAGAAAGTGCCTATTCGCTTACTGTAAACATTGTGTTGACATTAGATGCTATCTGGACTATCTTTGTTGACATTCAGTCATTTAGTGTAACTCAGCCAAATTTCAATATTTTCTCTGATGAGCAAAAATACAACATAATACAAAGTAACGAAGGGACTTTATGAGGTACTTCCAAGTAGCTGCGTTGATCTAGATGAGTGGCATTTGGAGTTAACTCCTCAGACGTCTAACTTCTTCCTGAAAATCACCATGAGAACTGCACATTTTTCTGGTTTCACTAGCAGCATTTCCTTCTCCGCTACCAAAAAACCTTGAAGTTATTTTAAAATGATAGTCACAGTTGGAAACAGGAGTATTATGGTATGTAGTAACAGAGCGAATGTCATCATGACATTACTGCTACTACCCTGGAATCTCCAGCCTCCAGTTGTTGGGGAGGGGTTGTTCAGTGTCATGTCTTCCACCCTCGCCCTCCTAGGTAATATTTGGGGGTATGGAATTATGCTAATGACGTTAACTGAAGTTAGTTTGAGTTGTTTAAATTTTTTTTTCATATATGTCCTAAGCCATAAATGCATGTTTGTGTGTGCTTTAAAAAACAAAACCCAAACAAACAACAAACATATTTACCCCAAGTGATCTTCTCTAGAAGATAAGTACGTTATGTTCTTGTATTGCAATGAAACAGAACAGTGATCTGGGGCCTACATAAAAAACGAGGTTTGCTACAAACCAGGCTTGATTTTGGGATTCATCTGCATAATATTATGTAGTTTAGCTTCTTTCTGTTAAATACTCTTTAAATGCTCATTTTGTAAAATGGCAGATTTTAAATGCCAGCCTTTTAAGTAAATTAGTCTGCTTCCTTTATGTAGTCTGGAACCTCTCTGTCTTCTCCGGAAGACAAAATGGTCTGTTACTGTGGAATGCGTGTGGTTAGATGAGCTGCACACACACATTTTTCCTTCTGCTTCTGCACCAAGCATTGGTGTATGTATGTGTCTGCTTGGTGAGTTGTAAGAAATGCAACTAACTGTATTAGAGATCCCAAGCATTTCTGTGTTTATAAATTGCTGAGAGAGCTTTATTGAAAGGGCATTTAGAAAAGCTGTTATTGGTATCAAGTCAGTTAGATGCTTTAAAAAGAAAACTCAGAGGCAGAACTTCAGCAGAACTACACTTTCCTTAATAAAGGTTTAAAGAAGATGAAGATTCTTGACTCACATATTTCTTTTCCTTGTTTGCTTTTTGAGGTTCTTTAGTTACAGCTGAACCTTTATTTTCAATAGGAACTAATTTTCCATGTTCTTTTAAAGGCTGTTTGGACACCCAAATATCCTTGTAGTAGTAACTTCTGCAGTATTTATTGTTGCATTTGTATTTTAGAGGGGACTTCAGTAATGTCTTAGTATAGATCATCTTTACCACCACTGAACTGCTTTTGATGTCTTCCAGTATTGAGGAAGTATTTGACCACTTTGAGGCAAAATTCAGAAGTAATTCTGTCAAGATAATTTTATACTGAGATCTCCCCACGATGCTTTGACTAGTAGGTATCCCAGGGATTTAGCGCAGCTCTTAGGGTGTGTGCCAAAGCATCCTGTTTCCACTCTCAAGTCTTAGAAACTCAATGAATATCTTGTTCATAACATTAAAAAAAAAAAAAAAAATTGCTGAGAAGGAAGAAACCTGCTCAAGTACAGGTGAAAACTCAGCTTAGGTATATTGGGTGCCTGTTGGTTAGTTACAAACTTGTTGGGAAAACCTGAGTCGATATTGGAAGCACTTCTGTTTTGTTTCCTTGCATTCAACTACAGGAGCCCTTGGCACTAGCAAGTGGAGCTTTGCCGGACTGGTGTGAGCAGCTAACCAGCAAGTGTCCTTTCTTAATTCCATTTGAAACTAGACAGCTGTACTTCACCTGCACAGCATTTGGAGCGTCAAGGTAAACAAACAAACAAACAACAAAAAAAAACCCCCTCCATGAGGTTCTGTGAGATTGCTTTATTTTCTTTATTTTTTAAATAGCTTTTTGAATTAGTAACTCACAGAAGAACCTTACCCTAACAAGATAAACTCTGCTTTCCAGGCAGGAAGGGTTGTAGGTAGGTAGCAGGAAAAATGGGGAGATGCTGAAAAGCTTCAGGACTTGAAACACTCTTCATTGTGTTAGGGGTTTATGATGAGCAGCTTGTTCTGATTCTGTCTGATATTCTCCAGGACATCTCCTTTTGAAGAAATTTCATTCTTCCGTTTGTTACCTGGAGACTCAACTGGGTGCCCCTGGTGGTTCTATCAGGCAGTGGTTCAACTCGGTTGCAGTTCATTGCATAATGGACAAAGAAACAAAACTAAAAAGGCTTTTTTAAAATAACTGAATAAAGTGCTTTTTGAAAACATAAACCAAAGCACATACCTTTTCTGTTTTTCGTAGTACAGAGATCTGGTGATTGTTTGGGTTCATTTAGTTTTACCTAGCTAAAGTCAAACAACAACCAACAGATGGTAGGTTTGTAGGGAGCTTACTGCTGCACAGGTGAAAATCCATATGAGAATTTTGAACTTTGCCTTCATGTATGTGCTGTTGTTAGAGGCAGCTGTTCTTGCTTAATTGATATGGAGGGAACAAAGCACCCACATAATTCCTGTAACACTAGTAACTTGGTGGAATTTTTTTTTTTTTTGAAGTTGACCTTTTCCTTTTTTTGTTTGTTTTTTTTTTTTTTACTGTTACCTATTTGTTATAACTTTGTGTCATTTTACATGTGAATGTCTGCACTTTGGGTCAATGCTTCTCCAGTCAGTGAATTAGCAGGTAAATTGTGCTATAAAACTTTGTCAGCATTAGTGGGGTTGTGTACAATTCTCTTGCGGTATAGTGTAAGCTGTAGTAAGCAATTATTAGAAAGAAAAACTGTAGGGTTTTCTGCATCTCTGATACAAATTACAATGCCGTCTGTTCATTGCACAGTAATTGCATAGTAATTTAGATCAAGTATTACACATTTTCATTGGTGCTGTTTATTACATTAAACACTATGTCTGGCCCTTCATAGCAAAGAAAAATGATTTAGTTTGCTGAATTCATAAAACATGAAGCAGCCTGTATTTCTGCATTTGGGTGTTTCCAACAAATACCTAAATGTGTGCATATATATATATATATGCATGTATATATGTATGTACATATTCCTTAAAAAAAGGTTAGTACTTAACAAAGAAACTTTTTCATAGCGGATCCTTCCAACTTTTCAAGTTGGCAGACAGCCAGGTTTTCAATAACTGCTCTGTGTGTTGTTCCAGAGCGATTGTGTGGCTCCAGAACAGACGTGAGGCCACAGTGGAAAGGACGAGGACCACGAGCACTGTGCGACGCGATGACCCCGGCGAATTCAGGGTGGGACGCCTCAAGCATGAAAGGGTGAAAGTTCCGCGAGGTGAATCCCTGATGGAATGGGCAGAAAATGTCATGCAGATTCATGCAGACAGGAAGTCTGTTCTAGAGGTAAAGCATATCTGCCGGGCAGAGCGAGGTTAGGTAGCCATTTCTAATGTGCTGGCCAGGATGTGGAATATCCTGGTGCATAACCAACACTGAAAATTTCCCTAGAAATTTGTTTCATTATTAACATCCCTTTTGTTTTTTATAGGTTGAGTTTTTAGGGGAGGAAGGAACAGGCCTGGGTCCCACCTTGGAATTTTATGCATTGGTAGCAGCAGAATTTCAGAGGACGGATTTGGGAGCTTGGCTTTGTGACGACGATTTTCCAGACGATGAGTCTCGTCAGGTATATTTCAATTTGCATTTAAAATTGGAAGTGTTCAAAAGCTGTGTGCAAGAAAAATGAGCTAGGAAGCCAGGAAGGGAAGAACACATGATCAGTGAGCAGCTGCTCACCGTGATCAAGAATGACCACCGTGTCGAACAGCTGTCTTTCTCACCTGTTTTCTTTCTGATATAAAAGTACAGTATACTAAGTTAAACAACACGGTTATGTGGTTCAATTCACCTTTTTTTTTTTCTTTTCTGTCTCTTAAATCAGGTTGATATTGGTGGTGGATTAAAACCCCCTGGCTACTATGTACAGCGATCATGTGGACTCTTCACAGCACCGTTCCCACAAGATAGCGATGAGCTTGAAAGGATAACCAAGCTCTTTCATTTCCTTGGAATTTTCTTGGCTAAATGCATTCAGGACAATCGACTTGTGGATTTACCCATTTCTAAGCCTTTTTTTAAACTCATGTGTATGGGAGACATTAAAAGTAACATGAGTAAGTTGATCTATGAATCACGGGGTGACAGGGACTTGCACTGTACTGAAAGTCAGTCAGAGGCTTCTACGGAAGAAGGGCATGATTCCTTGTCAGTAGGAAGTCTGGAAGAGGACTCCAAATCAGAATTTATTCTTGATCCACCAAAACCTAAACCTCCTGCCTGGTTTAATGGAATTCTAACATGGGAAGACTTTGAATTAATAAATCCACACAGAGCTAGGTTTCTAAAAGAAATTAAGGACCTTGCTATTAAAAGGCGTCAAATTTTAAGCAACAAAGGTCTGTCAGAAGATGAAAAGAACACAAAACTACAGGAATTAATGCTGAAGAATCCATCGGGTTCTGGGCCTCCGCTTAGCATAGAAGATTTGGGGTAAGATTTTTCATATTTATAAATATGCAAAGGGTATCGTATTAGAGACAAATGTTATCACATCCAATTAAAAATGATGATTTGTTTTAACGAGTATCATTGTCAGGGGAAAGTGCAATCATTAGAGAGGCAGCAAAATCCAGCTTGTTCTCTGTACCTGTATTCTTGTTCCTTCCTGTTTGAGGGTTTTTCCTTCAG
>VXAV01008531.1:86457-101346 GCA_013399715.1 Alectura lathami
TTTGGGGTTTTTCTTTTGTGTTTTTTTTTTTTTTTTTTAATGTTTTAAAACTTAATGTGGCTGCACTGTGAAGCCATTATGACTCGGTAGGAACACCCAAACACGTATAAAGACCTTTGCAGAAATGTGAATTAGTGGGTTATGAAAACTGTTGAAATGTTGAGGTCTCAAGACTCAACCACTTGAGGTCTTCTGAAATTTGGGATTGTGTTAGTAGGCGTATAGTGCGGGGTTGGGAACCATGTTAAGCAAAAGATTTGCTGAAGGTCAGTAAATGTTAAAGACACAAAACTACTCATACCTGTGTGAACTCGAGTCAGGATGTCATCTTCTGCAGTTCTCAATTATTTCTTTTGAAACAACATTAGTTCTTCTACCATTAATGGCGTAAGTTATTCACAAAGGTCATCTTGTGCCGCAGGGATTGCGTAGTAAGGGTTCAGGGGTTGCTTGTGGCCTTGTTGCCTGAAGTGTAGCGTGAGAGAGTGAGGGCAGCGCAGGCAGCGCTGACGGAGGGTGCTGATGGTGTCTGACACGTGAAGTGCCTCTGTAACTGTCGCCGTTAGAAATGAATGTAATGAATTTGGCTCTCATTGAGACTGTGAGCCAAATTAAACTGCTCGAGTGGTTCTGAGGCTGATGGTTTAGAGATGCCAAACTGAAAGAAACTTCTGATAGTTACCGAAGGCAAAGGAGTAGTGGGTAAATACGCACACGTGCAGACTGTAGACAGGAAATACCTGTTGTGTGCATAGTTCATTGCTAATTGTAGTTTTCCACCGTGGTACCACTGTTTGCATGTGTACAAAATGATCCGCAGTGATTTGAAACAGAGGGGGAGAGAGGGTTGCAGTTTATTAATTGGTGTACTTGCAAAAGCAGTAACACACTTGTTTCCCATTAGCAATTATTTTTCTGTCTTGAAGTTTAAATTTTCAGTTTTGCCCTTCGTCCAAAGTGTATGGATTTACAGCTGTGGATCTCAAGCCAGGTGGTGAAGACGAGGTAAGGAATCGACCTACCTGCAGAAATCTCAGCAGTACTTGTAATGTAGAGTGAAGTTTTACAGTACGTGTATATTGTTTTTGCAGACTGTAACAATGGATAATGCAGAGGAGTATGTGGATCTCATGTTTGACTTCTGCATGCATACTGGTATACAGAAGCAGATGGAGGCATTCAGAGGTAATTTTAATTATGGCAGAATCTCTATATCGATGGACTTACTGGTGTTCAGGGTGTCCTGGTTTGAATTAGTGGCATAGAATACCTTGCAAAAACAAACCTTTCAGTTGAGGATGTAGCAGGTTAAGAGATGTTTCACAACACTTTTGCGTTAGCTATACCATTGCAAACCTTAGAAAAATTCAATTTTTGCTAATTTAGAAACTGTTGATTCTTCTTTGATTCAAGTGCCTTTGAAGCACTGATGTTGTTTTCATAAATGTTCTTTTGACTTGCATTTGTAACTGTATCTTGTGTAATTTCCAGATGGCTTCAACAGAGTCTTCCCAATGGAGAAGCTGAGTTCCTTCAGCCATGAAGAAGTTCAGATGATTCTTTGTGGAAATCAATCACCTTCCTGGGCAGCAGAGGATATCATCAATTACACAGAGCCGAAACTGGGGTACACGCGAGACAGGTAAGTCTGTTCTGAAGGATTTTAAAATAGTGGCCAGAAGATGCCTGATGTGACAAAATGCCTAGAGTGTTTCGTAAATGAAGACGCTGAATTGGGATTGACAGTGGCAGAACAGCAGTGTTAGCCTTAACCTGTATGAAATAATCATATGTGTTAGAACAGACAGGTGAGAAGACACCTGGCGTTTTTGTGATGAAGAATAAAAAACATGCATTAAAATTTCAAACTAGTGGAAGTGGAAAGGCAGCTACCTCATGCAGGCTGTTTAAAAAGTAGCACTTGAGAGTTTTTACTTTTATCCACAGTGTTGTGGTTACAACTGCTGTTCAGTTGGGTATGGTTGATATTTGTCCTTTATTTCTTATTTCTTCCTGTTCAAGTGCAGTTGAAACAGAAAATACAGGCAAAACATCTGCTGGAGATTGGCTGTTGGGAGTTGGTCTTGGTAACATACAAACTACTTATGGAACTGTGTTAGTGTAAGCATGCTGTGAAGGATCCTAATGAGTCAAAGCTGCAGAGTGGAGGGATTCCTCTGCTGACCCTGCCCTGCATGCAAAGATGCAGCTGCGATGCGGTGCGTGATACCTGAGGGCATGCTGCAGCAAGGAGTGCTTTCTTCATACATACCCTGTCCTCATTTTCTGGGCTGATACAGATGAAGGCAGAGGGCCCTGTGAAGATCTGTTGTAATCTGTTACATTTTTCTTAGCTCTTTGCATGACATCTTCAGCGGGACAGAAATGAACTCATGTATAAATGGAAGTGGCTTTGTACTGTGGAGGAGGTACACCAAAAGTCTTAACCATAGTCAGATCCTCTATAGAGTAGATTGGAGTTCTGTCTTCTTCTCTACCTGCTCCTGCAGAAAACAGCCAAATAACACTCCAGGATAAGTATGGAGAAATTTCTTTAAAAAATCTACCTATATTTTTCTGTGTAATATTCAGCAAGGAGATTAAAGAAGTATTTCTGTGTTTTATGATGTTTTATTCTTAACTGACTGCTGAAGAGGCACTGGAATCTTGCAGTGACTGCTTAGACATTACTATAGATGATGATGGTACTGTCTCAAGTTAAGAGGAGTTGGGAGAGAACACCTGTCATGGAATATTATCATAACTGATTATTTCAATTTATTTTAAGCCCTGGATTCCTTCGGTTTGTGAGAGTCCTGTGTGGTATGTCTTCAGATGAGAGAAAGGCTTTCCTCCAGTTCACCACTGGTTGCTCAACACTCCCACCAGGAGGACTGGCAAACCTACACCCCCGGCTCACTGTTGTACGCAAGGTATGGGCTCTTCGGGTTACCTTGCAAACCAGCTCATTTGGCATTTGTGTGGTCCTTGCTACATTAAGAAAAAGCCTCGATTTTTTTTCTAGCTTATTATTTTTTTTCTTTTCTAGTTCATATTGCTGTGCTAAGCTTTCAGTACTGCCCTCTGTTTCAGACCTGTTCTCTGACATCAAATTTGATTAGAGAGGATTTAATGCACAAATGAAGTGATAAACTTTTAGTTCTGCAGCTTCCCTGGTGCCATCGTTTCTTGGCATCCTGGTGTTACATAGCAGTAAAGGCGACACATGAGAGCTCCTCACAGCTTTTAACTTCTGCACGAAGTGACCAGCTGCAGTAACAAGCGTTCTTGCTTTTCCTCAGGTTGATGCTACAGATGCAAGTTACCCGTCTGTGAATACGTGTGTGCATTACCTGAAGCTACCTGAGTATTCTTCGGAGGAGATTATGAGAGAGCGTCTGCTAGCTGCTACCATGGAGAAAGGCTTCCATCTGAACTGAGCTGTCGGCTGCAATACGGGACATGAGAGAGTGTTTTCTGATACTAGCGAAGCCTCTTGTGTTTGTGTGCAAAAAATAATGATCTCCATGCTGTGCTCTGATGAGACTTGCCTTTTTCACTCGTGAGGCTTTAGGAACATGTGGAATAAGTTTGTTAGCTGCTAATGACAAAATAAATCCTTGTAACTACACAGCCAGCAAGAAATTGGCACAGAACACTGTGTGATGCTTCAAGGGCTTGCACAACTGGAAATTAAGGTGGTTCTGTTTGACTGTTCCAAAGAACAGATCATCAGATTTTCAGTGTTCACTGATAGAAATTTCTAACAGCGTATTTGTGTAAAGTTTGTCATTTAATACCTTGTACACTACAGTTGCCATCACTGATCCCTGTTTTGCTGGCTTTAAGCTAACTGGTCAGAAACTTGCTTCCTTAAAACTTAGAGTTAATGGGCATCTCCAGCTTTTCTTTTTAATGGTGCCTGCACTATTGGAGTATTTTAGTGGGTTTTTGCATATAATCATGCACAACCTTTATTTTTTTTTCCTTTCAAGTGGGAATATATTTTGATTTCTCAAATGCCCTGCTATAAAGATCAAATCCCTAAGTGTATTTGTGCAGCTCAACAATAAAGCTATTAAAAAAACACTGGTTCCTAGTGCAAGGCACACTTAAAGCAAGTTTTACTTTTTGGTTGTATTTTCTTTGTATATTATAAACATTTATTTAACTTGTTGCAGTTTGAAGTTTAAAAACAACAAAACACCCAATGTGTAAGCTCAACAGTAATCATTAAAATGTTTGCAACATATACAGCTGCCTCCTGAATACATTAATATTTCTCATGTTGTGAAATCTGTGTACATGGTCTGAGCAATGGACCATACTTTATTCA
This sequence comes from Alectura lathami, assembly GCA_013399715.1. Classification (NCBI taxonomy): domain Eukaryota; kingdom Metazoa; phylum Chordata; class Aves; order Galliformes; family Megapodiidae; genus Alectura; species Alectura lathami. The sequence goes on from VXAV01008531.1 coordinate 90,794, forward strand.
AGGTTTAAAAGAACTGCATGGCAGTAATTGATCTCACTAACTCGTCTGTGTGCTCGAGTCTCAAAATTGCGTGGTGCAGCTGGCAGTGGTAACTGCATGAGGCAGAGTTTGGTGCTTTTCAGTGGGTCCATGTGGCCTGAGGTGTTTTAATTCTTTGAATTTACATTGGAGTGAAAACTGGTTGGTTTTGTCACGTGGTGAGATGCTTATTAGTGGAAAGTGGCTTCAGCACAACAGCTGCATAAACCTAGTGTCCAGCATTAACCTCTGCTGAATGTGGTAACGTTAAAGCTGCCTCATCCAGGAAAGCTGGTTATCAACGTAAGCACCCCAGGGTGTTCAGAGGCAGAATGCTGTGACTCCTGCCTGGCCTGGGGTAGGCAACAGGGGGATGAGAGAAGTGGCCTAGGTGGTAAAATTTGGATGTCATGCTGAACCTGGTGCGTTTTCCCCAGTTAGATGGTTCTTTGTGGATGCATTTTGGGTTTTCTGCTTTCATCTTGTTAATTATTTCCATTGTCAATTAAAGGAAATAGTTTTGTACATGTTTTTGCATGGATTGAACTGTTTAGCATTGTCCTGTATTGGGAAGGAAAGCAGCAGTTACTTGTGTTGACAACTGCTGAGATACAGGGCTAGGCTGTGGTCAGCTGGCATTTATCTGTAATCAGAGATCGATGTACTTCATATCTTACTGTTGCACTACACCTGGTGCCTGCTTGGAGGTTATGAGGAAGAAGCCAGATGGCTTCATTCTAGAAAGGTGAGGGACAGTGATCTTGGGTTGCCAAGGCAGTGACACAGGGAACGTGGCACGTGAGCACGAATCAACGTTGTGTATGCCCTGTGAATGAGAGTCACTGTAGCAGTGTCCTCCTACTGCAGGACTTCGTTTGGTACTTGAACGGTCCTGGGGATCGCGCATGTTGTTGTTCTTCTGGTGTAGACTTTAATCATGATACAGGGGCAGAATAGGAGAATAGGGGAGACATTAAAAATACACTGGGGTGCCGAAATAAAAAAAAGATTGTATAACTTATGAAGCAAATGTGTATTATAAAATACAGTAAAACCTTTTAAATTATTTTATTAATGTTATTATAAGTGTAACTTCTGGTTACAATTTACATGGTTTGCAGGAACCTTAGACACATCTCTACTTCTGTTATTTACATTTCCCTTGCAACCAAAAGATGATGATCTCTGTGGAAGGAGGCCAGGTTTTTGATGAAGGCTGAATCTAGTATAAAAGTGGTCATAAAGGTTACAGTACATTTGTATGAAAATAAAAAATCACATTGGTGCTTGAAGAAGACACTGACACTTAGTTTCAAATTAGATTTCCATATTTTTGATCTTCTAGGTCTGGCAAAATGCCACCTGATTCAGAGTGCTGCCTACACTGCCCCAGGTAAGCTTTCATTGCTCTATTCCCAGTCTGTTTTTTAAAGATGTTAAGAAACATTTTTCTGTTCTAGAATGGCTTCTGCTGTGTCCATAGAAAGGGGCAACTGAAAATAAGGGTTCCACTTCGTAGTTCTCTGCCTTTCCATTAGATTTGCAGGGTATAGGAGAGGCTGGAAGTATTTTCCAAATGAATATTGCATGGGTTGGTCTTACAAAATCAGAAGATTGCTTGTTGGTGTGCTCTTGATTTCACCACCACCTGTTAAATGCTGCAGTCAGCCTTCCATCTTCCAAGCTGTCTGCCACTTTGTCCAGCACAAACAGAGGTGCGAGGATTCTGTTTCGGTTTGTTTCCACAATGCAACCATTTAGCACCATTTCATCCAGAATGATGTGCACTCTATCCAAATTGAACATGATCTGGAAACGTTACAAGTTAAGTATATTCTGAACAACATGATGATAAATTCAGAGAAAAATCTTAAAAAGAAAAAAAAATCTTCTAAAAACTAGGTATTGAGTTTTGCTAGTTATGTGTCTGTTTATGTTACTAGGGTGCTAAGGAGTCAGTTCCGCTGACACTTCTCGTGGCCCGGGATTGGAGATGTCAAAAGCTGGTCCTAGAGAAGTTGAAGCACCAACACTGCTGAATTGTGGAAGATTACCACACAGACATAAAAGAAAGGTAAACTTGACCTTAGGTATAGGTGGTTAATTTTACTGCCTGCCTGAGCACCACTTATTGCATGAATAGAAAATGCTCAGGGGATAATGATGCTGAATGTGAAGATGCCAATATTCTGCCTTTCTTCTAACCAAAGTAATCTTCAAACTCTAATTCTCAGGTAGAATTTTCCTTGCCCTAAGCTACTGACATTATTTGATTTGCTTGGAAATAGCTTCTCAAAAGGAATATGAAGATAGAAAAGGTTGATGCATTACTCTACTAATAAATCTTAAAGGAAAGTAAAAGTAAATAAATGGTTTGTATTTTAAATACGCACTTTCTATAAGATGCTTGCAATCTAGCATTCACCTAAAGGAAGTGAACCTGAAACTGTATACTTTGGTATCCGAAGTTTGTTCATAACCATGTTTGTCTTTCCTTAATGTTACTTAATAGCTTCTGTCTCAAAAAGCAATGGTGCCTCACGGCAGTACAAGCAGCAGGCACTTCCCTGGTTGCATTAGTTCTTTGTGTGTCCACTGAACAAATGCAAAAGTTACCCAGTGAAAAAAAGTCTTACACTGCCACTTGTCACCATAACTGGAAATTGAGTAGATGTGTTGTGCCGGACTGGGCAGGAAGATGCACAGAGGGGAATGAACCACCCTTCATCTGCCTTGTTTTCCACCTTCAAATTCTGCTCTTCAAATGTGTTGTTCACTGTGCTCTACAGATCAACATCAATTTTGGTCCTTCTAGCTCTTGCCTCTATATGAAGGACTGCTGCAGTGGAGATGGCGAGGTGCTTTACAGTGCACCTCTAAATACATCTTTCAGTACTTTTTTCCAACTTTGATATCATTCTCCTGAGTGCCTTCCTTGCCTGTTAACTATCTGATGCTATGGTTTGAGCAAGTTCTTGGAATCAATTTTTTCTTCTGCTCAGCATGAGGCTTTGCTTTCATGACTTTTAAGGCATTTAAGGTCTGTCCAGTGAGTTCTAGTGGACTTAACTATAACCGTTTAAGACATTGCTGCTACAGCATCTGCTCTACTGCCAAGCAGCAGGGACAGTGGAAGTACTGAACTGTGCATGACAACAGCTGAGGAGCCAGATATCTGCATGGCTTTGTTCCTGCCAGCTGGTAAACACAAGTGGTGGGAGACACCACCTTAAACCACTAGAGCTCATGAAAGTCAACAGCCTGAGGTCCAAATACAAGGGAAGGATTTAAGTTCAGTAAAATTGAACATCCCCATCTTGGTTATTGGTTTCTCAGATGAAGGAATTCCTTCCCCAGCAATAAATGGTGGAAGCCAGACCCCTCAAATAACTCGCAGCTTCTAGACAACTGGTGCTGAAGCCAGTAGTTCAGAATGCAGAGAGGGATCTTGCTGTAGTTCTTTCTCTCAGACACAGAGGCCCGAGTCATTACCTCAAGTAAATATATCTGGTTTGGTCTCTTTTAAAATGCCAGAGCAGAGATGCTGCCTGCTTTAAAAACTATAGAGAGGATGTAAGCTGAGTCTTCCCTCAGCCTGCAAAATTCCAAACCCACCTTTGTCAGTAGGCAAACCCAGCTGAGACTGCGTAGGAGCTGCAGCCCTGTCCTTAAAGCTGTTTTGTCCAGTTCCTCAGTACAGTGCTCTAGCCCTCAGCGGTGGGAGAAGCCGAGGCTTTTGTCCATGTGTTGGCGACTATTTCTGCTGCATACTTTAAAGCAAGGTTGTATCCACCCTGTCTGTGACCTGGAGGGGAGGCCGCTTCTCTGAAAGATGCAAAGAGTGAGTTTGGACTTGTGCTGGTTGAATTGCAGGGTGAACTTGCATGTTCAAGTTGGCGGCCCTTCAGCTAGCAGGCTGCTATGTTCCTCTGCTGTTCTGGCATTGCTGTGCTTGCTCTGGGCTGAACTGGGTGCTGCTGTATGCTTCTGCAGAAGGGTATGGCTGCTCCAGCGTGCATCCTGCCTGACCAGGAACACACTGTGTCTAGGTCATGTGTAACAGCAGAGTTCAGGCCCCAAAATAACTTAACTGCTACTTCCTGTTAAGTGAAGAAGAGAAACTACAGCTGTCAAAGGGATCTTAACTATGTCCATGGTTCATCAGATAGTTTCCAATTTGCTAAACTTAAGCACCTAATTTAATTTTAGGTTATAATAGCAGGCCTCCTTCTGAATTTGATTGTGGCCCTGTTTCTCAATATCAGACTCACGCCTTTCAATACTGAGGAACAGTACTGTCCTCAAAGCACTAGCCATCTGTTTCTGTGGTTCCAGAGACAAAGGCAGTTGGTTCACTTTCCTTGGCAGATCAAGGACTTACAAAAATCTTCTTCCTTGATTCTACTTTTGTTCTTCCTGTTCAGAGTAACTGTGACACTGCTCTGCACAGGGCTGGAGGATCTGTTCACAATGTTAGATAACATTCCATGCAAGTTACAACAAGCAATAAAGCCAGCTCCTGCTGCCTTTTAATTTCTGCAGCCTACCGACTTCAGTGATTCGCAGCACTGCGCTTCCCTCTCTCCTCAGCCAAACACACAGCCTTACTTCACTTCTGTTCGCACCTCGCTTTACCACCCTGTTCTTGGCAAACAGTCAGACTTGTACAGTGAGCAATCCTGGTGGTTTTCCCTTCCTGTAAGCCTCATGACTCTTCTCTACTGTTGCATCTTGTCAGACAAATGCTGCTCAGCCATTCCAGTCTGCCGGCCCTGCCCAGTGAGGGTTGTCTCTCTGATTCTCAGCAACACTCATCCTCTCCACCTGTCACTTGTTTGGCAATTGACCCCAAATTTCAGGGTTTAAAGCCCTGAAGTCAGAGATCCACACCCAGCTGAAAAACACCAGAGCAAGCCAGTTTGAGCAACTGGCAACAGGAGAGGCTGTACAGGGTGCGTTCTGACAAGTATGCCACCCAGAGCTTTTGTTTACAGCCCTGCTTCCTGTAAGAACAGCAAATACTACTCTGGCCCGAAGATAAAATGGCAGAAGAGGCAATGGCACCTAGTAAAACTGGTCTCTAATTGTTATGCTTTTGGTAACCTCAAGAGCTGCCCCTATTAACGACCCTAACAGTACTTTCTAGCCTCACATAATTTTTATGGCACATTCATACTAAAAGGAGGTAAATGTGACAGTCTCGTCTCCTTCCCTGGAACAACACAATGGCAGATCTCTAAGTGGGGGAGAAGGGAAGGAAAGGAAAAAGGCACATTCAAGCCTTACATGTGATAAATAACTGCTTCATATAGAGACGTTGTAAGATGTATCAGGATATTTCAGGCAAGTAATTCAGGGTGTGTACAGGCTGAGATGATAAAGTACAAGCAACGCCTTGTGATCAGGGAACACACCCAGGAGCAGAAACAAAATCTTTGTAGATTACAGCATGAGTGCTTCTGTGGCAGGTGGTTTGCTACTGAATATCCAGCATTACAGAACTTTGATTTCCATCCTGGACATTCAACTTCAGCTAAAGGTTAGTTAAGTTAGTATTTCTTGAGTCTAGATTAAAGAAAAGAAAAAGCATGTATTCTCATTTTGTTTTTTCTAACATTTGCTTTATGTAACTTCCAGCCTATCTAACAGCAGTTGAATTTCAGTCACTGAAACCTGTTTAATGCTTTCTCGCTGTTTCTTACTCAAGTGACTGTGCTGACACTAAGTAGGAGACAAGCGGTGCCTTCAACTTCTGTGATATTCTAGGTTATTTGCTCCTATTCCAGGTGAAATTCCCCAAAAGTCTGAAAGCCAGCTGATCTCCTTATGTGAGTACGTTCCCTTAAATCACAACCCTAGAGAGAAACTTTTCCCTTAATGAGCAATTTTAAGCTAATCCTTGTAAGTTTCCATTTCATCCACTGATTTTACAGTTTACTAACTGAAGTATATCCTTAAAAAATCAGTAAAAATTCATCATTCAACTTTCTTATTACATAGAAGTGCTGTATTCTAGAAGTGGACAGAAGAATACGGATGGTTCACGTACAATACTCCCTTCATCAAGGCCTTTTATCTATCCGAGAAGCAGCAGCTCGCTGCAAAGGAATGTAATGCTTTTTTTTGGATCCAGACAACATTCTTCAAATACTTGGTTCTAGAGAACCCTGCCTTCCTCCTCCCACGAGGAGAATGTCAGTATGTTTCTCCCATGTGTTAATGATGTCTTCAAGCAGGCTTTGCTTCACCAGTTCAAGCAACAGAGAAGTCAACTTTTTGTAACTTTAACAAACTTCCATGCTTGCCAGCATATTGTTCCCTACAAAGCTGCTGTGATAACTCTTCTATTTTTATAGTCTATCATCATCACACAAAGAAAGTAGCTCCTACACTACCCAGGCTGTGGTTCTAGAGCTACATAAAATTCCACCCACTTGTTTCATGCACAAAAGTGAGGCTTGCCTAGTGGTGTTGACATGTTAGGAAGCAGCATCACTAGCACAACTTCATTACTTGTTTATTCAACTGTCCTAACAGCACCACTTAGTTAAAAACAGAACAAAACCAAGAAACAAACACACGCGCACAAAACAAAAACAACACAACACTTGAGAAATATTACCTCTTTCCATCAAAGGTACCCTCACGTATGTGACTGCCTTAGTCCCGGTATGAAAATAGCATCTAACCACAAAATGCTTCACAACTGGCACATAAAAGCTCCTGTAAAAACTGCGTTCTGTAGAGGTGGTTGCCTCGCTGGCTAGCAGCTGATCAGTGTTTGTTTCTGTAGTACGCGTGAGAGAACCTTGTGCTCCTTGGAGGAACTGTGAAGGCAGAAGCCTGTGAGGGACCAGATCCAGTTATCTGCTGGGAGAGAAGGGACTTCGTGCTGCATTCTCCTGGTTCAATTTTGTTTGTTTTCAGTATTGCGTTTTATTTACTTCCAATTTGTGTTTAAGCATTCATGACTGTGTTTTACTATTCAGTATCTGTTTGTATTTGGTTTTAGTTCAGTCATGTTTTAGCTAATACCCTGCACATCATACACAATGAGCACACAGCTGTGTAAGAAATAAATATTTAGTATCTGTGGCAATGTCTGTTTTCCTAAACTTCTCCCTCTAAGGCCCTTCTCTTAGAGACAGGACAGGAGCAGTCATTTCTATAAAGCCAAGATCAAAGCGCAAATTCAATCTTACAATGCTGCTGCTGTTTTATTTGGCTCAAGACACATCGGTGACATTCACTTTGTATTACTGCAGTTCGTGTCTGTCTCTTCAAACTTGAAGTAAGACCCTGAAGTAGTCAGCAGTTCAGCCTGAAAGTTGCCCATGAATAAAACTTTGGTGATTAGGCAGTGGTGTTACATGGTTCTCTCAAAGCAAGCTTGGCCTGTCTTTAAATGGTACCAGGCTTATCTTGATGACTGAAGATTTAAATGGGACACCCTCGTGAATATCAGCCCTGCTTTCATGTAGATGACAAAATGTTGCTATTTTAAATGCAAGATTTGTGAAACCTCTGCATTGTCCTGACAGGCTGAGTCAGCACTATGAGTCCCAGAATGAGCTGGAATATGCACCAGAAAGAGATAAACAAATGGCCTTCTGATACCAAAAAGGATACATCTAATTCACTCTGAAAGAAAAAGAGATACACAACCATTAATTACAGTTTGATCTGTTATCTCATGGTCCTTAAACATTGCATACTCCTTCAGATGATACTTGAAAAAGTCTTCAGAATAGAGATTAGGAAGTTTTAGGGTGATTCACGTTTCTGTTCTGGGCTGTGCAGTTCCCTGCTTTTTACTGCACCACTCCTTTGTTTCCGGTGTGTTACCTGCCTCTGTACCAAAAGGTACAGTTCTGACATTTTTATTTAGAAAAGCCCACAAAGGTCACCCACGAGTAATGATTTGAATATATGCAGAGCTTCCTCAAGGAGCGGGCAGAAAAAACAGCACCTCTGCTCCTGGCATTCTCTCTTCCTCTGCAAAAACAAGGTGTTAGTGCCAAATCTACAGTTTATATAACGCCAGTTTAAAAAGCGTGCTGCATATCATGGGTGTGTGCCTGGGGCGGTGGTAGCCATGGCACCATATGTTAGGAGAGAACAGGTGGCCCTAAGTGTTGGACCTCTGCCACTTCTCACTGTTGCTGCAGCCCAAGCAACTTCATGTAACTGAAGCTCCGAGTTCAAAGCCCCTGTGGTCTGTGCAGTCGGGAGAAGAGGGGCGTGCAGGGGCATCTCCAGCAGTTGACTCAGCACGCTTGAGATGTGACTCACTTTCTAGAGATACTTGTTTGTCTCCACTCCCTGTAATGGGAGCGCAGGATGACCAAACACCTGACTTGGGTGCCTCAGTTAAATGTCTAAATTTAGAAACAATTAGTCACAGCCTCAGGTCCTGCACGCTTAGGGTGGAACTTCCCCAGTCTCTGCTGAAAGAAAGATGTCTGTTCCCACAGAACACCTTTATCTGCTCCAAGGGAATTTCCTGTATTTGCTGACGTGGATTCCATTCACAGTCTAGCCCTGGAGTTTCAGGCCGAGTTCTCACTGCTAAAAGCACAGCTTCGTCTGCGCTCCAAAGAAGCTCTGAATCGGAGTGGCCTGCAGCTCTCCGCTGAGTGACCTTGCCATCCTTCAGTTAGAGATTTTTACTCATCGCAAACATATTTTAGAGACTGATCAGTCTGAGCATCCTTAGTGTAGTAAAAAAGCAGTTGAAAACATTGGAGTATGCATTCTAAACAGGATGCAGGGTTCTTCCTGGGAAGCTGTTATAAAAGTGAAGGGGACTCAGAATTACATCTCACCTGCAGCTTTGACAGCTTGCCCCTTTTTTCTGTTAATATTTGTTCTTATATTTGAATTCAAGCTTTGTAAACTCCATTAGATAAAAACAGAGTATATGAGAATGCTTAAAGCTCACAAACCTAAAAATAATAGATGACAAAGTGTCATTCTAGAGCAGGACAGATGTTCTTTCCTTTCCTAGAGTTTTGTTTCTGTTGTTGTCATCGTGGTTTGGGATCCTTCTAAAATTCTGCAGATCCTAAACATTAACCCATAACAGACCAAACTTTTTTTTTTTCCCTCTGTGGCTTCTGCCAGAAACCCCAGCTAAAATTATAGCCCTCTTCCATTTCCTACCATTTACAGTGTTACGCTGTTAAAAAAAGAACCATGGAGCAGTTTCTTGAATCGCCTCACTTTTCAGTTCCCCTAGTTTTCAATCTTACATGCTATGACAAATACAAAAATCTGTTACGATATATTCAGCAAATTTCTAACAACCATCGGTAGCTGCATTATATGTGTGGTCAAGGAATGATTTATACTGCATTTATATATGTAAGAACGACATCTATTCTTGTTCTGTCCAAGTAAAGAAATGAAAACTTGAGAAGTGGCTGGCAACTATTAGCTCGTTTAGATAAATAAGATGTAGAGTTTACTGTGCATTCCTGTGCTGCTGGGATCAAATTCCACTCCTAGTTATTACTACTTAGGTTGGGACTGCAGTCGTAGCAATTGTAAGAAACAAATTCTGTCCTTAGTATGGTCAGAAAGTGATATACCCAGTGCCAGCAGCTTCAACAGGCTGGAGCAGCACTAGTTGAGGTAATACCCTCAAACTGGCACCTAAGTGGTGAAGGGTTTAGAAGACCTTTCCAGGCATGTCCTTGCTTGAATTCGTACAGGGAGCTCTGCCACGCCTGCTGTCTGCTAGTGCTGGGAGACCAACGTCACAGGCACTGCGTGGTGAGCTCCTGTCTCTCTCTGTCCTCTCAGGTCCTCTCAGGTTTGCTCCTGTGGAGCAAATTCTATCCAGTGCACTTCAGTACAGCCAAACTGAAATTGTGCTCAAGTGTTATTCAAACTAAATTTGCTTAAAACAAGGTTATTACAAATTCTATATTAAATAGCACTAGAACTGTAATTAATAGCACACGTTCTAACCAGCATTGTAGTGCTGCATTTTCCAGCTTTGTGAAAACAAACAAAAACTCTGCCACCAAAAGGGAAGGTGTCATTTTAAGTGGAGGTATCTCTGCCTTTGAATCCCCCAAAAAAAGAACATCTTTACAGCAGCGGTTGTGTCAGATATCCAGCGTTCACAGCAACGATATGGGGACCACGAGAGCAGACTGGTTTTGAGGTTTGTCTCCATCCCTCTAATCTTGTTCAGTGAGAGTGATGCCAGCTCCCTGCTTAATGCTTATCCTGTCTTTACCATGAATGTAGTACTTCAGGAACACAGTGCTAAGAACTGCTTTAAAAAAAAAAAAAAAAAAAAAGTAAAGAAAACCACTTTTCTTTAAAACATGAAATGCTAGTGGCTATTTTGAGAATAGATGACCTAAAGAAGTCCCTGTGTGTAAGCACATTAAAACATGCTTGTCTACCAGAAACATCTCTGGTATTCCTTGTCTGATTTATAAACCATGCATGCTTTTACTTGTCTGAAAAATCAACTAGTACTGCTGTTTTTTTTTTTTTTTTTTTTTTTTAACAGGGGTAAT
>VXAV01008531.1:113046-131652 GCA_013399715.1 Alectura lathami
GGGGGGGAGAGTGCTCGGAGTGGGGTTCGGGTGAATCCTCGAGGGAAGGACTCGGCCGGGCGTTCAGGTTTGAGACATCCAGCATAGGCAGCCTGTCCTTCCGGCTCGTTTCTTGGGAGACCTCCTGTGGGAGAAGCAACCGCTGAAGATCAGTGAGGACCGTATTTTTAGCATATGTACAAGTGCAAACTTTGCGGCAGGAGCAAAAATATAACGAGGGCAGAGAGCAAGTGAGATCTCTTGCCATTCACGTTTGCTTTTGGTAATGAAAAAGATGCATCTATTAATTACTTTTGCAAGTAAAAATAAAACCATGCATTACAAACTTACGTACAGATTACAAAATCTGCTGAATTTGAGGTGTTTGTGCATGAGTTGCTGTTTTTTTTTTATAGAAGTGTACACGTTAACAGTTAAATTATTTGGAAACAAGGAAGTTTTTTTCATATAATTTATGTGTTGGGTGAATGGTTGCAGTCTTGAAGCAGTGTTCCATTGGGTTGCACTGTGAGTAGAGGTTTTAATGGCGTGCCACAAGAGCAGCCAATGTTTGTGAGGTGTATACATGCAGGCTGAAGAGCAGAGAGCTATACCTGAGCCTGGGCAATTCTGTCAGGGTTTCTCAGCTCTGTACTAAACACGTAGTTTGTACTATTTTTAGTTACAGCTCTAATTAAGATAGAGTAAAGGAAAACAACAACAATCAGAAAAACCCACAACCCCTCCTGCGCCGTCCCAAAAAAAGAAGTGAAACGCAGAGATTTCACTATTTATTTCACTTACTGCCTGTCTTACTATTTTAAACCTTATGGAACAACTGTTTCTAAAATCAGTTTGGTGGACATTGGTGGGCATTGTCAGCAGAGAGCAGTGGACTGTTTCTCCTGTATTTTCTGTAGTGTCTCAGTAGTACAGTACTGTATTTATAAATGAATTGCTAAGTAGTGTTCATTAGCAAACAAAACCGTCTTGAAATATTTGCTTGTGCCTTTAAAATGAAGTACCTCATTCCATACTCTTAATGTAAAGCTCAGTTCTGAGACTTTGAAAACTAACTGACTGAAAAGGGCTGGTATGAACTCGTGCGGCCTGCCAAGTCTGCTTTTGTAATTGTTTGTCATCCAGAGTCGTCATGTTTCATTTGCTTACTTCTTAATCTGCCAGAGCAGTTCTGACCCTGCAGCGTGTGTGTTGATGCACTCTGCCTCCTGTGTGCATCCAGTCATGGGTCGCAGCAGGCATGCTTACTGCACGAGGGTGGGTTTTTTATAACTTCGGAAGCCCAGGATAGAAATGGGGTTAGCGGGGAGGTGGGGAGAGGGCATTACCTTTGGGTTTTAAATGTCAGCCTGTGTAGTGATGAAGCCTGATACAGACGAGTGTAGAGAATATTTTCTGGAGGAGATGTTTTTACCAGGCCTGTGGTAACTGTGTGTGTGTTTATTCTCTGACTAAGAAAGCAGTAACATTTGGGACACCATACAACAACATACGTGTTTTGCCTTCTGAAGCTGCTAAGACTGTTGGTCATCCGTGAATGATGACTGAATGATGAATGTATGTGTGTGAGGTTTTAGGTGATTGAGGCCTCTTGGGTTGAATGGAAAAAAAAGATTTGGTAGCATGACAGTAGGTAATTAATATGGACGTATGAAGCATAAGGACTGAACTTCTTAGATGCATCTCCACTCGTGAAGGTAATTCTTTCCTTCTGGTAATTAAAGGTTCATCCTTCAGTTAACTTGATAATTTTGTAAGTGGTGCTTTGTAAAAGGTACGTGGAAAGCCAAATGACTTAGCAGTATGTCGTGAGTTTATTTTCCTGCTCAGAATTTGATTCTTCTTCTTCCCTACAATAAGATTCTTATACACAGTGTGAAGGTAATGGGGATTTTTATGTGATTTTCCCACCTTCCTTTTTTTTCCCTGTGTAGTTCAGGTAGCTGGAAGACTTGTCCACCCCTAGCAATAGCGGGGCAAGGTGGAGGGGATATGATCTGCAGTAAGTTTTATTTTATTTTTTTCTTTCTTGGATCTGGTAGTGAACTTCTCAATCCAGTCTACCCATGTATGGGACACATTTTTATAGTGAATCTACATCCCAGGTTGCTTCATCATATGGGGTTACACATAGTAACAACTGACAAAGAGTCTCAGTCCTTTGGGTCTGAGCAAGTTCTGTGCTAGCATACTGAAGTCCACGTGCATGTCAGACTCTGAATCTTAAATGCTGGTTATTCTACACTGTCTTTTCAAACTATTCAGGTATGTGGCTGCAGCCCGTGTGAGCGAGCGGTGTAATTATTTGCCAAATCTGTGTGTGCAGATCAGCATCATGTACGCAAAGTCAGCTACCAGGATTGCAGGATTTCAACCCAAATACACCTTTTCCTGTGCCTGTAATACTGGCTGCCACAGTGCCTTGCTCAGTGTTTTCTCACTGTTGCATAGAAGTAAATAGTCTGGTCTTGCTTAGTGCCTTGGTCTCTTGAAGTACCAGGCTGAATCTGTTCTGCAGTCTAAAAGAAGGATGGTGCTTAGTGTGACAACATTGTGCAACCACGCTGAAACTTGGATCTGTCCATGGAATGACCTTCACTCTGGTTACTGTTATACTGAGGTAAATTCAGTTGGTGTTGTCTGATCTGTTCATGTGCTGTAGTTAGAGCAGACCTCAGTGGTTAGGTGTTACCTCCTCAAGGAAGCAGTTTTTTTATGAAGTACATAAGTGGCTCTGTAGTCTCATTTAAAAAAGAAAAGGAATTAGAGTGGGAGAAGGTCCTTTTCAGCCCTGACCATTTTGTGATTCTATGAAAACACTTTGGAGATACACTACAGAAACTTACGGGAAGGAAGATAAAGTTGTGTCAGGGAGGAGTTTCATGGGATGAACTTGCAGCTTCTCAGGTACCTGGGAAAACCGGTAAATTCCACTTTCTTTGGGGGCTTAAAGGCTGATATGCTTAGCTGGAATCAAGGTCTTAGTCGTTAAGTAGAGCAGTTTCTTCACCTCTTCACCTCTGAACTATGTGCAAAGGGTGTTGAGCACTACCCATACTTTGAAATCACACAGGGATGTGTTGAGGCAAACTAACAGTAGATGCTACTTCCAAATGTTTTTAAAAAAGTTGGAAGAATAAGAAACCTGAACGGTCAGAGTCAAGTGTGGGTAATTTCAGTATGCTCAGCGTGCATCCTTCTAACTCAAATGTGTATGACTGTTAATATGCTTGTTAACGTTTTCCATTACATGAAACGACAGCATCGTGACGTTCAGTCCCTAGTTAATCTAGTTTTACATGAGCGTTTTTTTCCCCAGCTATGTAGTGATATTATGGGAGCATTTTGCGTTCTTTACATATGTTTAAAAAAAATGTTATCTTTGCATACTGCTTTTTTTTTTTTCTGGTGGGTGGAGAGCAGCTCATTAAATGGATTTTATGATTGGGCTCCTTACCTGTAACTGTAGATGTGAACATATTTGAATGTGTCAGTGTGGTGAAACTGGATGAGGCTGTGTTCAGATGTAAACGCAGTAGTGCAGTGTTTCTGCGTTCTTCAGGGCATGTATGAAGTGCAGCAACAATCGATTGCTGAAATACTTGGCTGCATGTACCTGGTTTTGCTTTGTTGCGGATTTGAGCAATGGGATGGAAATGTTGGGAGTGCTTTGCGCTTTAAGTTGGTGGAGTGGTTATTCAGGTAGCATAGACATCACCTTGCTTTTGGCAAGCAGCTTCTTTAAGGTGGTAAATTGGAAGTGAAAGAAGTTTTTGGGGTGGCAGAATGGTCGCTATTTTCTCATCGTCAAGAAAGAATCACTGCGTCTCACCTAACATCTAGGAAGCACGATATAAAATGTTTTTTTTCTTAAAAACAAAAAACAAACAAAAAAAAAACTGATTTTTGGGGTTGGTGGAATTTTGTGCAGGATGATACTGCAGCTATTGACATGATCTTCAAGACAAGTCCTGGAGGTGTCTATATTCAAAGATGCTTTTGAGTTGCAGGTTAGTGAAGACTGGGAATATTCTCTGCTGCTTATTCGTCTGGTTTTGTGCTATTCCCACAGAGCTGCCCCTTTGGCCAGGATTAGCAGTGGTATCCAGACACCGGTGGGCTGTTGGTCAGGCCAGGTGTAGCCATTCGTGTGGTCTTTTGACCTCTAAAACCTCTCTTGGTATGCTTTGGTTTTATAACGTCTAAAATACACCTGCAGTGCGGTTTTGGTTGTTCTGCTGAAATAGCAGGCCCTGATGGCTGTTGAGGGCGTTAATTGCAGTGGGACACACACAGGTTGCAGCTGAGGAATGCAGATCTGGGGGTTACTTTTGGAAAAGATGCGTAGGTGATAAACTGCCGTTTGAGTGCATCTTGTGGGTAATCTCAGTATAAACTCTGAAGTTAAGTCCAACTGTTAAAACAGGCCTGAAAAAATAGCTAAAGCACACTAGCTTTACAGGGAAGTAAGTTGCAGGAAGCAGATCAGTGTTCTTCTTTGGGAGCACTTGTCAGTGCCGTGAGGTGTGCGGGTGACGTACCATCGAAATGTCCGTGTTCCGTGTGTGCAAGTTATTCAGGTGTCTGCTGCAGCAGGAGTGCTGAGCTACCTCTTTACGTGAGTGTTGTTTATTTGCACTGTGAAGGATGTGAGTGCTTGATAACTTTGTTCTGTAATGAACCTTCTTTCAATATAAGGTAATGTGCTTAAGGTTAAAGCCAGAAACCTTCACTCATTTATCATTTCTCTAAGGCAGCAGTGAAAACAGCTGCGTACTTAGCGGAGTTAGAGTCCCTTCTGCAGTACAAAGCGCTGATTTGAGAGTTCTGTGTCTTTGGGGCCGAGGGAAGTTAGATTTAGCCAAGGGTTTCCTTTCTGTGGCTTTCAGAAGCTGCTTAGTCAACTGAGCTAGAGGCAGATAGCCTCTGGAAGAACTTCGGATGCCTGCTTACGGAAGACTGAAAGCCTGTTTTTTGTGTGTGGGGGGGGGGGGGTAAATCTNTAAATCCTGCCGTCCTCATAGGCTCTTTGGCAAGGCTTCCAAAGGAAAAGCGTACAGAGCTGCTTCCTTTTGGTGTCTGAATAATCTGTGCAGAGAAGAGGGGCTTTGTAATTAAAAGGCAGCTGCTGCATAGCAGAGTTTACCATAAAAGATACGTACACGAGTTTGAAGTGAGGAGATTTCTTGAAATAGTTCAACATAAGCAGGAGTAAGGTTTTGTCATGCCCGTCTAGTAACATTATTAATGTTGTTTGTTATAAAATTGAAATATCCTTTGTGTCTCTAAAGGGTTATGGAGTTTACCCTGAAAAAGGCCGTTTTCACTTTCCTGTTTATGCCTAATTCTTGCAATCTCATTTATTAAGGAGTTGGTTTAGATCTTTAACCTTTCCATGTAATTTTCTTGCAATGTTCACATCCTAGAGGAAGGTGAACGTATCGAAAGAGTGCAGGGCACTGAGCTGTCAGTGCAGCCACACAGAGATTGAATAAGAACTACCTGGATGGCTGTGGGGTTTGTGTACGTGGAGATATTGATCAGTATAGCAGTTGTGCAGTTTTCTTCTGGAATACTGGGTATTAAAATTATTTTACTGTGATAATTACTTTCACAATTATTTGGAATAAAATCAATCTTTCTTAGAAGCAGCACATGTAACTTATTTCATTAAGTTACTCTGGATTTTTTTAGTCACAGCCTTCTTTTAGACAAGGCATATTACACTTGTTTGGGGAGAATTACTTCGTTTTATTGTCATCACTTATTAATGCATATTTAATGGCCCTGTGAGAAACCTTAGCTTGGGGATTTTTTGGTGAAGTATCTGGTGCAGTGAGAACTTATTCCACACTGGAAGTATTGAGATAGAGTTGTGTTCTGTGTTTTTGTCATTTAAGAAGCTGGGGGAAAGCGATAATGATCTCTTTTCTAATTGATGAAGAGAATGGCTAGGGATCTAACAGATCTTCAGGACAATTGTGTGACCTGTGACAGCTTTGTTTGCATATCTGAGTGTTAAATTCTGGCACTCAGATGTGAATTATCCTAGGCAATGTCCCAGCAGGATGCACAGTGTAAGGATACCTTCTGCTTCATCCCTGCAACTCCAACAGGTTTTAAAAGCTAATTGTGAAGCTGGCTGTTCTTCAGGACTCTTCCTGAATCTCCAGTGTGAATTCAAGCAGTCTGTAGGATGTGGGTTTTTTAGCATTGTAATATTTGTATGTAAATAGCTGATTAGTGTTAATCTCTTGTTAGAAATTAAGGGTAAAATATATTTTTGGGGGGTTAAGTTCCACTTAGTGCTACTGAGGGGTGAGTGCATTCTTGTGGTTTATTTTTTTTTGAAGGACTTCTTCGTGTTTATGTTTGTGTTGTATGTGGATGTGTTGGCTGTACATTCTGAAATGCTGTGGTTCTCTGAACGCTGATTGAAATGATCCTGAAATAGAGAACTTGAGAAATTCCAGATGCCTGGAGTGCTTCCTGATTATCTCTTTTTTTTTAATGAGTTGCTTGTGAAGTTTTTGTCCCCTTGCTTTAGTTGGTATTCTCCCAAAATATGGTTACTCCTTTGCTGCTACTGAATTTGAGGCTGATGATCCTATAAGCCTGCTACTTTAAAAAAACAAAAAAACAGCTTCACCAGTGACCAGTGTAATAATACACTGGAGAATGCTTGGCTCTATTATTTAACTCAAAACTGTGGTTTTTCCGTGTAGAACAATTTTTTATCTCAAAATTAAATCTTTTCAGAGCAGTGCTATGACCTTTTGCTTGATACTAAGGTTACCACCAGACAGCTTCAGTGTATTTGCCTGTATTTTGCTCAACACGCTATAAAAAAAGTAGAGAATAGGTGGTAGCAATCAGATGGGTTTGACTCTTTAAAACGCTTGGCACTTGAGGAGCTATGAAACTGAAACTGCTTGCTTGCTTTGAGGATGATGTGATGTGCTTGTTTGGTTTTGGTCGGTGTGTTGTGTTTTGTGATCTCCAATAAATGAAATCATCGTGACCGAACCCACATGTGCAGGAACAGAATCCTGGGGTCCCCTGGGCACCCTGGGAAAGGAAAGGATCCTGCTTAGGCACACAGAACTTCTGGAAGATTTCGAGGAGAACATGTAAATGTGATCGCAAGCCCTGTAAGGCCCATTGTGTGTTGTAGCTCTAGCAAGCTTTATGCAGTCCAGCTGGCAGCAGGCAGGACTGCTGGCCGTTACTGCTCTGATATGTGGTGTAAATCAGTGGGCGCTGGCCCTGTGCTGTGCCTGTGCTGTGCTGAGGCCAGATTAATGTTTGAGGTGCAAAATGCCCATTCCTCCACAACTTTCAGTGGTGCCTCTCCTAAAATGTGTTACGCTATACTTTCTGTGTACTGTATAGAAGAATTTTAACTTACTGTTTTGTATTTCATAACTTTTATTTCCATGCACTTGATTATAATTTATTGCTGTCAACATTACCATTGACTTAATGATGCAAAGCTCTTCAAACTCTGTGACCCTGTAGTCTTTTGTATGTGTGTATATAGATGACGTCTCCTATTCTAACACCTGAGTAGGGTTTGGTTTTGTTCTTGTTTTTTCGTTCTTGGGGATGTGTTACTGAGCTGCAGTTGATGAGCATCAACGTGAGTGTTCATCACCAGACCAAATTAGCATAGCTCCCTGTGTTTGATCATACTTTCCCATTCTGTATTTCTAAATAAAAAATAGATATGCCTGGTTTTGGAAAAGGAAATGTGTGTTCTTGAGGATATTTGCCACACTGGCTTTTTGCCTTCTCTTTCCACTATCTAGTGACTGTAAGCGCCTGCCACCCTACGAAGTGTACAACTTCATTTTGATATCTGCGCTCTTCTACTGTGGGTTACAGCATGGAGAGAGCTTAATAATCTTTGTTCTGTTTAGTGTTAGGTGTCTGATGAGCCTCTAAATGTGGCAGTTAATTACTAGCAGTGTAACTTCACAATGTAACTTCATGTTAATAACTCACCCGTATAATGATGTTGACAGTACAGATATTTTTAATCTTATCACATATTGTGTTTTGATGTTACCATCAGTGTGTAATCACTGGTTATGGTGGTAATTTTCTCTGAAAGAAAGCATTATTACTAGCTTAGATGTATTCCAAAAATGCCCAACAGTTTTAATGAATTTACAGGGATCTTTTTAGATAGAAATGGTTAGAGGTGTGTAACTTGTTTTTTTTTAACATGATACTTGTAAGGCTCACATGTTTAGGAGAAATGTAGAAAATACAGAATGAGAAACTGCATTCTAGGATGAAGTTTTGCTAAAATAATCAGAGTTATCTACTAAAAGAAATTCAGAAATACCCTGAGTAATCTGTGAGTTTACAAATGGGAGCTGTAAATATAGAAATTGGGAAGTGACTCCTGTCTTGTGATCTGTGCAGAACTGGCAAGGTCAACACTGCAATATAATGTCCCATTGTTTAGTAACAACTTTGAAAAGAACCTTAAAAATTTGACAAAAAGAAATTGACTGAAAATAACATTTTGGAATGATCCATTTAGAATTCAGTCTTTTTCGTTAATCATAAAGAAGTCTGACAGGTAGCCTAAGTAGGTACCTGCTTTTCCCACCTAGGAAAAGGAGAGAACTATGTAATTAAGGGGGTGTCTAGTGTGACAGATTTATGTGTGAGGGTAAATGCACTGTTATTTTTGCAGAACAACCAGTGAAATAATCAGGAAATGGTTTGAGATATATACTGAAATAATTTCTGTGCAGTTAAAAACTAGGAATCCTTTCTGTATGTAGTCACAGAAGCATAGATTTAATTAAAAAATAAGCTGTGTATTAATCTATAATCTCGTGCGATTGATTTTGATGGAAAGAACACAAAAACTTAAGTCATCATACTTAAATGAAGAACTGGACCACCCTTGGAACAAGCTGTTGAGACAACTGTGGGATTTCTTTCTGTTTAAAAATAAAAATACTTTGGTCAGACATCTGATTCAGTGCAAATACAACTGAACGAAGTATGTTCTGTCTAAATGCTGAACTGCTTTAATTCAACTAGTGTTATAAATGGATTTTATTTGCATCAGTGTTGGTTTGCAAACACTCTTTCCTGGGTGCTCCAACTCCAGTTTTCTTGTTAGAGAAGGCTGAAAACTTGTTCTCATAGAATCACAGACTTGTTGGAGTTGGAAGCGCCCTTTAAAGGCCATCTGGTCCAACTCCCCTGCAGCGAACAGGGACACCTACAGCTGGGTCAGGTTGCCCAGAGCCCTGTCCAGACTGAACTTGAGTGTCTCCAGGGATGGGGCTCCCATTGCCTCTCTGGGCAACCTGTTCCAGTGCTTCACCACCCTTATGGGTTAAAAAAAAAAAAACAAAACAACACCTTATTCCTGATATCCGGTCTAAAATTTTCCTCCTGAAAGATAGAGTTTATGGATGTATTTTTGGTTGACCTTTGTGTATAAAACTTGCACGAGCACTGATGTTTTTAGTCAGTGGAAAGTGTGAAATGAATTAAACCCTATGTCTGTTTTCATTACTTATTTTACGTGGCTTGATCTTCAGGAATTACATACCAGAGGAAGGATACTTATGAATTCAAACAGCCCTAATTGTAAAGAGAGCTTTGTGTGTATGTATGGTTTATGTTTGTTGCCAAGCTTTCTCATTCTTTTTGGAAACATGGCTGCCTCAGAGTCTTGGGAGCTTCCGTTCAAACATTTTCCATAGATTGTTGTGACTGCATATTCACAAGTGTGATATTCAGACTCTTCATGCATTCTAATAGGCAGAAGCCTACCATCCATCACATGAAGAACACTTGAGTTTAAGAAGGGTCGATTCATGGTTAACATTTAAGGCATTTACATGGATTATTCAAGAAGTCATTTCATTTGGTTAGCAGCTCTTGAGTGTACATTTTAGTCTTTGAGGAGAATGCTGCATGTAACGGAGTTTGGATGTATAGTTGTTTGGCTTTTAACTGTTTTTTGGACTTGTAGTCTCAGTCCACTTTCTTTCCTGCAGCTGGCTTCTGGATAGAAAACCATGGACAACTGGTGAATGTAGTTTCCAGACTGTGAAGCTTAGAGGGTGTTACTGAGCTTGCGGTTGAGTAAATTCCCTTCTGTCTGGCCATCATCATTAACCTACCAGGTTCCCTCTTAGAAAGGATGTCGCTTTCCTGATGGTGAGGAGTTCTTCCTGAAAATAACCAGAAATGATCAGATGAGTCTTTGAGAAAAAAAAAGTGTCAGTTGAAGAGCAAGAACTGAACATCAGCTGGATGTTGATGGAAAATGGTCTATAAGAAAAGGAACCTTCAGGAACCATTCCATACTGTTATGTTCTAAGTGCGGTAGTTTCTGACCCGATAGTTAAGTCACTAGTCATAAAGTTCCTCAGAAGCTTATTTTCTTTATTTGCGTACGTTGTTCAAATGCGCTAACATTAACTAGTTGTTGACATGTTTGAGGCAACAAACAAAACAGTTTTAACTTGGACTTATTTTACAAAGTAAAGGTTTTCTGTTGCCATATAGGAGCAGATGTTTCTAATTTCTAAGTCTTCTAATTATTTTTTGATTCTATAGGGTCTGTGAAGTACTGTGCCATTGGAACAAGTGCAGTCCTAGTATGGCACCTATGTCACTGCACAGCTTTTTAGAGTGAGAATCTTACTCGAGACTTTAACTTGCAAAATAAAGCCTGGTTTTAAAAAACAGTATAAACAAAACTTTATTTGGAGCAGCTAAGGTCTTGTTTTCCTGCCCAATTCCAGTTGACAGTTTAAGGATTAATTGTAATTAAAATACATAGATAGGTGTCATCAGGTCTCTATGGATATACAGAATCTGCTTAATGCTTTTACAAACCACCTTTGCTGAAAATTGAGGATGAAGGCTGGTCTCTCATGTTCGGTGTGCTTGTTGTGAATGGGAACTAGAACATGAATAGCTGCACGGGTATGTCCACCCTTAAATTACTGTTAGGAGTCAAGTATTCCACCTCCCCAGTGTGTTTTTTCCAGAACTATTCTGCTTCATCTTCAGTATAACAAACACCTAAAAATGAAGATGAGATTTTTTGTGTGATGATAATCTTGTGATTAAAACAATTTTTTTTTTTAATCTTACCATTCTTCTGAACCTTGTTACATTCCCTGGTAGGCTAAGCATGCATAAGTGTGCGTAAGCATGCACTTCAGTGTGCTGGTATGTACATTCAGGCTGCTTCAGGGTATTACACTTCTTTGAAAAATCCTGCAGGCCTTTCCTTCCTTCCTTCTGGAAGCCTGAGTGGGCTGGGCAGGGGGAAGGCGAGCATTGCACTGCAGCTGGCATTGCTTTACATACAGTTGAATCTTTTCCAAATACTCTTCCGGAGAGTTATCAATGTTTACAGCTGAGATAGGAAGTGTACCTGCTTATGGAGCGTGTCGCTGTACTGGTAAATCCGTTAGGATTCGGTTGCCTGAATTGTGTGGGAAAATGTTAGTGTTCCAACAGCATGAGAGAAGTTCTTTAATCAATCTTACGTGCTTTGCTGTTTAATTCAGATTTCATGCCTTTTTTCTCCTTGATATAGATCTTACCAGGTCTGAATTCTTGGTTGGGTACTGCGTATTAGGATTTATTAGTACAGTGAGACCAAAATCCTATGTATATGTTATTCAGTAACCTTTAGGTGGCATATGCAGTTTCACCAGCCCAAAACGCTAACTTCCCTCCTTTGTCCTCAGTGGCTAAGAGAGATGTTTAATCAAGTGAAGATTCTCTTTAAGGCAGGTTTTCCTGTGTGGTTGGAGCAATGAAATGTGGGCTTAATATGAATGCTGCTGCTATGGGTAATGCTGTATGAAGTGCAGAGCAATCATTCATAAAAGTTTTGGGTCCATTCAAGTTTGCTTTGCCTTGTTTTTAAAGAATTTCATTTTCATTCCCAGAAAATGGTTGTGCTGCAGATTTTCCATTGATCAACTTCTATGTGAAAAGCTGATTTTTGAGTAAGTTGAAGTTATGTGCCAGTTCTCAGGCAAACTACTTTAAATGTTCTGTTTTGCTTCGATCAAGCAGTGGAAGATCCGGATATGGAGTATCCTACGGACATGGAGTGTCAGTGTGATCAGTGATTTAAGCAGTCAGACAGCAAAGGAAGATATCAGTAGTCATGTTTGAAATCTTGGAGTTTATTGGGTGAAAGACTCTACTGCCTTTTTTGCACATGGTCAGACTTATTTAAAAAAAAAAAAAAAAAAAGACATTCCAAATGCAGTGTCTATTGAAACTAAATGCTGAGTTTACAAAGTCTGGAATGTTAGATGCTAGAGTTTTTATTTTTCTCCTTCTGTATCTGCATCCTGTAGCTCTGTAGCCACGGCCAATTCTTTTTCATGGGATCCATACTGTTCAAGTAGTTGCTCAGTAATTCTTTTTATCCTTGTATTCTGCCTTCCTTGTTTTAGGCTTTATTTCATGCATCCTTGCACAAATACAAGGTATCTGCCACTCTGTTTCTCAGTGCTCTCTGAATTCACTTTTGTAATAAAACCCAGCGAATTCATGTGGCGGTACTCCAGTTTACTGTCAAGGTGTAGAGGGAGCCCAGTTACCAAGTGTCGCTGATTTTTGAAGACAAACAGTGGGTATCAGAGGGGAAAATACTACTGGCACAAAAGTGGGCGGTCTGATAAAAGAGGAAGAATCTACCCTGAGAAAGAGGTTTATAGTTAAAGAATTTGAAGCATAGCCCTGTCTGTGGGGGAAAAAATCTGGCAATCATACATAACTAAATTCAGCTGGAGTTTTTTAAAGCCATGGGAAACTATACTTTGGTGTACAGAACTATTGTTTTGCATGTTATGTAAAATTTTCTCCCCCTTGAGATATGTTCTCGCTAATACACTTGTTAAGAAACATGTGGATGGAATCTGTAAGTCGGGGGCGGGAGGGCTTGTCTTGTGAGTCTCCTTGTCTCTGTGGCGTGTGCGACTTCGAGCGGGACCCGCTGGAGGTGGATTTGTAGTCTGTTCTGGCTGATCTGAGGCCGTGCTGTTGTTGGGTATCCTGTTTGCATCCCTTGTGCCAGCCTGAGTGCTCCCATGGCTGTGCCGAGCAGCGTCAGGAAACTGATGTAATCAAAACTGAGTAAAAAATAAATAAAGGCTTCCTCATTAGGCTTCGTGTATGGCAGCAATGTCAGCAGAGCAGATGGAACAGAAATACAAGGAGGTGGATTTGCAAGCCTAGGGGTTTACAAATTGGATAAAGACAAGGTGAAGAATCCTCTTGTAAAGGAGAGGGAGGGAAGGTGAGTAGTAAACTCACTTGTGCCGTTTTGTTTTGCAGTTTTAGTGCTTGTCAGTCATTAACCACCAGAACAGCCATAATCATATCAAATCTAACTCTCCTGAGAATCCTCCCAAAAGAAAGGGATGCCGAAGGGCTGAGAAAGCTGTATTTCCTCTGTGTTCGCTCTTGCGTACGGAGCTTACAGCAGTACAACAGGGGGAGGCAGACCTGTTTACTTCATCCTTTATTGAACCTGAGATTTACTGCCTCTTGAAGAAGTCAGTGTTGGGAAGTAGTGTTAATTTTTGGGGCTTAATGTCACACAAACTGTCAACTGACAGCCCTCACTGCTCAGCTCAAGGCTTGAGGAAATGAGTTAATTAGTACAGGAATTCTGTGTAAGTGAATCTTGTTCTTGGCTTTGCGTTGAGGGTCTTGATGTCCAATGCTGTTCCTAACTCTCAGATAATTTGCTGTATTTCTAAATATCTAACTCCTAACTTTTGCATAGATAACTTCCATTAGTTTTCAACCATGTGACAGTTACATTGGAGAGGAAAAAGGTGAAAAAGAAAAACCCCTACAGCCAAATGTGCGCATGCCAGAAGATATCTGCTCATACTGACAAAAATGACAAACTGGCTAAAAAGTGTATTCTTCTGTGGCAGCCTTTCTGTTCAACCTTTGGGACCCTGTGAAGATTGATACAAACACCACTGTGTGTGAAGGATTTTTATTTTGAGGGTGGGTTTTATCTAATAAGTATGAAGACTTGATTCTTTGTGGCCAAGTATCCAAAGTTATTTCCAGAAGAAGGAAGTGGTTTGGCTGTGAGCATCTAGGAGGCAGATGCTTCCTTCTGTGTGAATGCAGCTATATTATTCTCCTCTCTGTTACCCACAAAATGGGGATAAAATAAGGCTCAGCAGTTGCAGCTAGCGACTGAGATTTATCAGGTAGTTGTAAAAGGATGCCATCCACAGAAAGATGATTGATAGGTGATGGTCTTCACCCCTTCTGCAGGAGATCTGAATTTGGGAAAGAGTTGAGTACTGTTGAACTAAAGATAGTGAGAGCTTTCATGGTTGAACTTAGATGATGGTTGTTGAAGTATTTATTTCTGGCTTTATTTTCATTAAGGAGTCTGTGTGGATACAGTGATTTCCTAATGTTTGAAGTATGATGCTGAGCATAGCTGCATGTAGCATACTACTTTTTTTTTAATTGCTTTTATCAGTACTTTGTGTACTTTTGTGTAAGAGCACTGTTTACTTAAAAGCTTTTGTTGTCTTATCATCAACTAATGAAAAGTAGGGTAACAAATTGGGCTGGTGGAATTATCTGGCCATTAGCTGCCTTGGATAGGAGGGGAATGCCAATTACATATGGTAAGAACTTTCTTCAGAAGGCCATTGAATTACGGTCAGTTTTACACTGTTCTTAAAATTCAAATCATCTAATTGCAGTTGGGTACGGTTGTTTGGTTTGCTCAGCTGCCTGTATCCCCTGCTGGGGGAAGACCTTTTGCAATAGTAGGTGGCTTGTTTGTCCGTCTGGGTGTAATCATCTACTAAGTGAGCAGGCAAGTAGGAAGTCTCACTGTTTCTTTGTCAGTTAGGTAGGTAGTGTGATTGATGCTTGGAAAGAAAAAAAAAAAAAGCAGTTTTGCTCTTTTGCTCTATATGGAATGGTGTAGTAATTAAAAATTCTCTCGTGATATTCTAACTTTCAACTGCCTTCAGTAGTCAGTGAATCTGTAAAATAGAGCTGCCTCCTGTATGATGGATTTGCAAGTTCTGTATTTGAATTCTGATATCAATTTTTTTTTTGTTTTGTTCAATATACTAGCATTAAAACCTAAATAGCTTAAAAGTATGCTGTGTACCTCTTTTAACATGGCTTTGCATTCAGAAGAAAACATACAAAAGATTATATGCTAACAATGTCACAGGGACAAAAGCATGGGTTTATTGCAGTGATTCCTGTTTGTAACAGTTACTATAGTGTATGTGTGTTTCAATGCAAAAAATAAACAACACCTAGCAATCAAAAGCAACATATAGTCTGTTGGGCAAAAATATTTTTGTTATTAATGATTGAGTAAAGTGATTCGTACAAAACAGGTTTATTTTCCCTTTTTTTTTTATTTGAGCCAGACTTCATTGCTTTGTTTTGGGAACAGAAATGAAATAAAATCAATGATCTTTTTTTCTGTTTGTTTTCAGGCTCGGATAGCGTTTTTACAAGGGGAAAGAAAGGGTCAAGAAAACTTGAAGAAAGATTTAGTGCGAAGAATAAAAATGTTAGAATATGCATTAAAGCAAGAAAGGTAAGTATATGTGTTTGTTAAGCTTACAGCTGACCCAGAAGACCTCACAGACTAGGAGGGGTTGCTTCACTGATGCAAACTACCTTTACTAGATGATTCTACAATTACTTTACGTATGCTGTCATTATGGTTGGCCATCTTTACATTACGCAAATTGTCAGAGTTTGTGATAACAATTACTGAAAAATATTCTTTAGACTGAATTGGCTAGTACTGTTTCTGTCTCATCTTTTCTGATGAACTTAAGTGACTGCTATCATATGAAGCTGCACAATTTTCAGACTGCTTGCTCTCATATCTTAAACACAGCAAGTTCAAATTGAACAGATCCTCTTTTCTGAGTTAAAGAAATAAACAAAGTTAAAATAGACGTTCCAAAACCACTTATTCTTTGTTACTATATTTTTATCTGTTCTTTGGTATTATCAAACTTTAAAAGATTAAAAATACTGACCTGTTTATTCTTTACTACTATTTTGTATATGTTACACAATGAAAACTATATTTTATGGTAGGGAAGAATCCTTTAGAAGTTAATACTGCATTTCAAAGCACTGTTATTTCATGTGGTAAGTGCTAGAATTTCTAGTCTCAGTAAGTGTATTTCCTGAGGGTTAACTTACTAATGTAACAATTAAATACTCCACTCAGTCTATGCAGGCTGATGTCCCTCAAAACGACGTACTGTCCTGCTGGCTGGCTGTTTCAGTTGGCCAAGATTGGTACTTTGTTTTGCAGAAGCACCAGGGCACATGATGGTCTCATCATGTGCCTATACTTCCAGTAGTGGACTCGGTTCTTAAATTTCATTTTATCTTGTTCCTAACAAGTAGCAAAACTCAACTGTGTTAACTTCTGAAGGATTTGGTAAAAAGGTGAATAAACAAACAGCATTTGTTTATTTCGATTTGCGGGGAATGTTCCTGCCAATGTAAACTAAAAAATGTCCAGGTGAGGCCTAACTGTATTTTACCACAGAATTTTTAGTTAGTTGTCCAGGACTGTCTAAACGTGTGTTACATTATGAATTAGTTCTGTAAGTACCTAGCTAGTGCAGAAGTGACCAACTAGTCAGTTTCGTATCAAAAACTAGTGCTTTGGTAAGGATGGCTGTGTGTGAAAGGTGCAGTAGGAAGGTGTACCTCAGAGCAGGGAGCGTGTTTGTATGGCAGGCTGTACCAGCATGTCACGTGTTTTCTGGTGAGGGAACAGACAGTGAGGAGCTTCTTCCTTGGCCTCTTCCTCAAGGGTGGAAAGTAACTCAAGTTTCCAACCAGTGTAAGACTGAGTTGCATCGTTAGGTCGTACAAGTAACATGCAAGTGACTCTGGATTCAAGGCAGATGAAAACTGTGTGGTGTTGGGTGGCTTGTCTGCTCATCTAAAAGAACACTGAACAGCTGAAGGAAAACAGTTTGGGTTCTTTAGTAATGATAAACTCTGTGTGTGCTGCGCATTGAGACTTTCTGCAAATGCACACCATAGGACTGTGGGGATTGCTTATTTGCTAAGATAAAGGCAGTTAATCACAGCTGCGGTGTGAAGACATCCTATGACAGAATGCAGGATACTGAGGCTAAGTGGCATTGGTGAAACCTCATTGATGCCTTGCCTTGAAATGCAACTACCTTTGTAGCTTGATTTCTCTTGAAATTTCAGAATTCATTTGACAAGGAAGAAATTCATAATCAGATGTTCAGCAGAAGCAGAACAGAAGAGATGTACAGTTCAGTTCTTGTGGCTGCTGGATACAAGCTGCATACTTTTCGAAAGGAAAATCCTTGCTCAAGTCCCAGCCAGAACTGACTTGATTGCTGAAAACAGGAACTGAAACTCTGGCTTTGATTGGTGAATGAGTGGGAGGCAATGAGGAAATGTTTGTACTTCTTGTTACTAATGCACATGAAGGGAGCTGATGGTCCGAGTATGGTGGTGTGAGGGAGGAGAGCAAGCAGGCACTGCTGTGTTAGTGTATTGTTGACTAATGATACTGTGTTAGTTTTTGTTGCCGCACAGAATGCAGCAACAATGCTTTGGTGTTCTGCATAAATGAGGCAATGAATGAAAAGAAGCCAGCCTGAAGATTAAGCAAATTCTGTGAATTTCTGATCTGAAAAATGTTGAGAACAGTTTTCAGTATTACACTTGGTTTCCTCCCACACCTTTTTCCTCCTTTTCTATTGCTAACTCCCTGATGCCGTCAAAATTTCATGCAGTAAAACGTCATGTTGTAGGGAGTCAGAAACAAACTGATTCAGACGGTGATGAATGTTGTGATTTCTCAAAGGGCAAGAAACAGGACATCACTGTGTAAGGTTAAATCAAATGCAGTAGTAAGTACTGAGTAGTTCGGTATTTCCAGTATTTAAGTATGTAACAGGTGCAGTAATGTTTTAGAGAAGAAAAATCTTGCTTGTGATTTTAATGTCCATGAGTGTTTTGGGTTAGTTCCTTATGAATTTCTGTACCAAAATCATACCTTAAATGATTGCGTATATGGATGGGTTTTTTTGTTTGTAGCTAGTGGTTTTGTCTTTGTGGCATTTGGCAGACACAGCCAGACTACTTCTGATGCATACCCTGAGCCACTCTGCTCCAAGCTTAATTAACATAGTGATTAAATTAATAAGTCTTGTGGAGATGATAAAACTGTGCCTATAATTTAACTTTGAGTTGTTTGGATTGGAGCTAGCTTATCCTTGCAATTGAGTGCTAGAAATCAACACCTAAGTAGCAGTAAGCAGTTAAATCCACTCAGAGGCATTTTTTTCTTCCCCTCTGAATTTCTTCCCTCGTGGAAGCCTAGTTTCAGAAGAATAACGAGTCGATACTCGAGGACTGCCTCTTGTAGAATTCCGTTACTATGTGGTGTGGGGATGGGGATTAATGCCCCTGACTCAGTAACAACACAGCAGCTTTTTAGTGATTTTTAAGATATGTAATAATTTAGTCTTTTTTTTTTTTTTGTGGGGAAATCTGGGG
>VXAV01008531.1:169788-192089 GCA_013399715.1 Alectura lathami
CGGCGGCAAGCTGTGAGTAGGGCCGGCGGCGGCGGCGGTGGGCTGAGGCCCGGCGCGGAGGGGAAGGGGTGCTCGCGGTGCCCGTGCTGGTCCCGTGCCCCGAACTAAGGCGACGTGTGTGCCCCGTGTTTGTGCACGGCGGGCAGGGGCTGCGACACCGCTGGGACCGCACGTGGGGCTCCGCAGCTTGCGCCTGGTCGTGGACGGCGGCAGGCCGAGGGTGCCTTCTTCCTTTTTCCGCGCTGGTTGGCCAGGGGGCCGTCTTCCCCCCACGCGGTGTGTGGGTGGCCAGAGGCCGTCGTGCCCCATCGGCAGCTTTCGGGTGGCTGGCCTGCTTTGATTCCTAGAGCGGGGTTTTTCCTTGTTCTTTCAGGTGTCTTTTACACTGTTGCTTTGCACCTTGAAAAGGGGGGGGCTGTCTTACTGTTAAGATGCTTTTCGGTAGACATACAGGTATTGTGATTTTTTTTTCTTTCCAAAGAGAAGGCTTTTCTGTGGAAAAAGCTTCTCGCTTGGCTAGGGGCATCTTGCATCTACGCTCCTTTCAGGCTTTGAGTTGAGTGGGAACGAAGAGCCCTGGCTCCGTGCAGAAGTACCTCTTGTGGAAACACCCCGTGCAGGGCAGCTGCGTGCCCGTGGGAGGAGCAGCAGCCAGCTGCCACGAGTGTGGCAGGAGCTTGAACATTTGTGCAGGTGTTGCGGGCACAGTCTGCCTTCAGCAGTCACGGGATTTTGGTCAGTGCCATCACTGTGTGCCTGGGAGAGGGGTCTGCAGCCAAAGGTTTCTCCTGGGTTGCCTTACCTGGAATTTTTCTGTGCTGCTTAGGAATAACGTGGTGTCTTAATCCTGTCAAACACCTTTCAGCATAACTTTGTTACTAGGGTAATTTTTTGTAAAACAGGAGCTGTATTTTAGCTTCCTGAACTTAGTTCTGACTCTAGCGTTTGATAGCCCCAGTGACTGATTCTGCCAGCCTGAATAAATGTAGCTTTGTGTCAAGATGATTTAGCTAACAGTAGCTGTACAGAAGAATTTCTCAGAGGCCAGAAGTAGTTTCCCTAATCTCAGGGATCTCTTTCATATCTGATCGTTTCCATGGTGTGTATGCACATTATTCTGTCGGAAGCTTTTTTTTGGCAGCTTTATTTGTATGTAAGTCTGGTCTGCGTTTCGACCTGAGTGGGTCAGTTCACTGGGAAGTAAAGTCTTTGTTGATGCGGTTGTTAGCAGCGTACTTTGCCAGAGTTCTGTCTTGCTCCTAAACCATCTCCCAGCCCTAATCAGAACACATAGCTCAGCACGACAGCACAGTGTGCTTCATCCCATTTGGAACAGTCAGGTGGGAGAAAGCCGTTGTCTCTGTTTGTTACTTCTCTGCACGAGTATGTTGTTAAAATACCTACGAGCAAGTGTCAGAGAATTGCTGAAATTACTTAGTAGTGAAAATGGTTTTGATTTAGACTAAACATTTTAATGTTCATTTGATTGGGAACTTAGCACTAATTTAAAAGTAACGATAAATGAGTATGTAATGCTTTTCTCATTTTTACTGTCCTAAACCTTGCCAATATTTTGATTTGATGTTGTCTTTCTTTTACTTGTATTCCTTGGCAGAGAACTGTTTTTCATATTTGTAATCTGATCACATACACCCGGGCAGAAAAATAGTTCTTATCCCTCTGCTTACATTCTGCCATGTTCTGATTGCTGTTAAGTCACAAGGGCTGTATCTGACCTCAGCGGAGGCTGGAAAGTTTAGTTAGCATTTGCTAGTGAAAACAACCGTGCAGAATTCTCATGCCTGCGTCTTAGGAGTTGGTTCAGTACGAGGTTCAGCTGCAAGTTCACTGATACCCTGAGGCTGGGGGGGTTCAAGCCGACAGCGCCCGCCCCCCAGGAGGGTGCCCTCGCTGTGAGGTGAGGCTGCCCTGCAGCAAGGGAGCGGCGCTGCCCGCCCGTTCGGGTCGGAGTGCACGGGCTGCCAAAGCAGCGCTGCTTCCTTGTGTGTGTCAACATTCCCTATCCAGGGACGGCTAGAGCCTTCTCCAGTCCTAGACAAACAGGAAGGATGCAGGACCTGTTTGTATGGAGGCACAGGTGAATGTAAGTCCATTTTAGAGTAACACAATAATAAATTCCCTTTAGGTAATGAAAGTGACTTATGATCAAGAATACTTCACTAACCAAACTTGATTGTTTGAAAGGAAAGGAAATTTTGATCCTAATGAGATTAAATTTAAAGTGGGCAGTTTGCTTCAAAGCAGAGATTAAACTTCTGGGTTTTATTACAGACTGCAAATGTTCAGGACCTATTCTTCCTTCAGCTGAAGCCACGGGCAGAATCGCTGTTGAAGCCAAAGAGAGCAAAAAAATGTGTGCTGCAGCTGACAGACATACATAACTGCGAAATGCTCTTACTTAAGTTACAAACTGTTCAAAGTTTCCGTGTATTTTGTGTGTATGTTTGGATGACAGCTGATCACAAGCTTTTCAAACACATTCTGGTTCAGCTTCTCAAGAAAATCCTGTGTTTCCTGTCCTAGGTCCAAACCACAGCCAGTCAGCAAGGTTTTCTTTGGACTGATGGTACTAGGCTGGAGCTCAGCCTCCAGCTTCCAGACAGTTTGTTGAAGATACAAGCTGATCTTTTTTGACAATGTGCTCGGGCCTCCTATGTCACTTGCGTGCAACAGAGAAATTTTCTGTGATTTTTGCGGCTTTGCTGCTTACTGGAGCTAACTTACCCTTAAGCCTAATGAAAGGAAAGTGCTGAGAAAACAGGAATCTCTGCATTTAAAGCAGTGGCTTTGATGGAGCTTGGTAGTGATGTTGAGACTTGCCCCATTAAAAAGTTGGCCTATAATAAAGGTGTCAAAAGTTGTCATCGCTCTTGCTCTTCAGAACACAGGAGATAAAAACAAGAGTATTTGTATCATGTGGGGCTGTACTTCATAAAAGAGAAGACATGTGGCAACACTAACATGAAATGCAAATAGGGCTGCAAATGTTTATGGGAGAAAATACTGTTTTGCTGAAACTATTCCGCTTCGTAAGTGCAAAACCAAAGGAAAAAACAAGCCCTCGCCTCTCTCCACCCCAGAATTACTTCAGGAGTGGTACAGAAGTGTAGTCATTGGGTTTTGGTGAGGATCATTTTGAGCTGGTTACTGCAGAGCTCTTCATTGGCATTGATTTTGGAGGCCAAACTAAGTTTCTCCAAAGTGATAATTTTCTCCTAGGAACATTAGGACAATCTCACCTTTGGATTTTTCTTGTTCTTTGCTGGTTCAGTATTAATAGTTACACAAAGGGTAACACAGGTTAGCTCCTGAGACCTGTTCTTTCTGCACTTGGCTTGAGAGTGCAACATGAAAGATGACTGAAGCGTGTGTTAGCATGAAGACGTGTGCAGCTCCTGACCTTTGGTCACAGCCCACGTACCCCCATTTTTCCTGTATGCTGCACCTGTCAGACAAGAGCATAAGCTGGAGAGCGTCACACTGTCAAAGGCTGTATACACAGGGTGATTCATGGTCAGAGAGGGTCTAAACACTTAAAAGGTGTGCGAGGTGTAAAACCCGAAGTGCCTTGGTCTAGGCATGGAGACCCTGAGCCAGGGCGGTGCCACACCTTGGGACAACACGATCTCAGTCCTTTTTTCTGTGTCCCACAGACCCTACTTCCAGATCAAAACTGTGCTCAGAAATGCTTGCTTCCATGTCAGCTTTAAATATTTAAAGAAGTAATTTCTGCACCTACTGTTTCTTACCTCTGTGTGACTGGACTCTATGAGGGTACAAATAATTCCATCGCCATTCCTGTGAAATGGAAATATTTGGGCGTTTAGTTCTGCAGGCTCCAGCAGACCTGCTTTTTCCTTGGTGAATGAATGACATCTGTAAAGCTGCTGCCTTCTTTGCAATACTAAAAGCATATTGAGAGGGAAGATGTGATTCTGCTAGCCTGTGTGATTTATATTTAGATTATCCAATTAGCATCATATCCAGTATGAGCAACTACTAAACCTTTGGTACCAACTGATTCAAATTAAAAAAAAAAAAAANTAAAAAGTATCCTGTTGTTTGAGGATGGTTTAGGATTTTTTTCCTTCTCCCCGCCCTAGCTGGGGATTTTAAATAGTACAGACAGGAAACATCACATCCAACTTGTTCAAGCTGTAGTGCGTGAGGATCGTCATAAAAAGTCTTTTATATTACAGGATATTGAAGCAGCAGTAGACCCAGCTCTTTGCATTACATATACTTCTATAAAAAATTTAGGCTAAATGAACTGAATTTTGTCGTAAAGTTGATATTGCATATAAATTTATACAGCAATAGCTGAATACTCTTATCTATAAACACAAAAACAATGTTAAGGATAACAATGAATAGAAAAATACAAGGCATCCTTGCCATTCATGTTTACTGTAATACATAGCCAGTCATAAATTATTTAAAAATACACAACGAAAGCCTGATGAATGTGATCTCTTCTGTGCCACTCCATAACTAAGAATTTTACAATCGATAGCACAAAAAAGAGAAGAGAAAAGAGGGAAACCCTATACTGATGAGAAAAGTGCTGGTTTGTTTCCTTCACCATACTTCACTTACAAAAACCCTTCATCTTCTAAAGAATGCTTGAAGTCTGCTGTTCACTCTTGGCATCTGGAAGAACTCAGTCATGTCATCATTTTAACCACATGCATGTAGAAATAAAAATATCAATATATTTCTAGGTTTATAATGAAGTTAAAGCCATTTTTCAAGACAGCCAGTCTTTCATCTTTAGAGAACCTTTCATATCTTTAGAAACATTTTTACTAGTGTTAGAAACTTGTTAATCTGCGAGCTACCAAATCCCACTAATGTGTCTGCATGCTCTCCTGTTCTCTAACCATGTAATCCTATGTAAACCAGTTATGTTTCAAGGTTCAAGATGCCACTGGATTTGAATTTGAATGTTTTAATTCCCCCGTGTATGGTCTAATTTAATCCCTTTGCCCAGGGTTTCCATCTGGAACTGTCTAGCCAAGTGGAACTGTGTAAAATCAAGACAGTACAAGAGAAATTCCAGGTTATCGGATGCATGAGGAATATCACTCTTGCCTTCACTGCTGTAGGAAACAGTAATGTTATTGAAGACCCAGATCCTCATAGAGAACTACAGTGCTTTAAATACTTCTCAAAATGTGTGCCAGAAGATGTCAACAACATAAAACCACAGAAATCTGGGGGTGTACATTAAATCTTCTGATGTAAACTTTGCCAACCAGATGGCAGTATCACTCTCCACTAGGAAAACTGCCGTCATACCTCTTGTTAAGCTGCCTGGCACTGGAAGGATGTTGCACAACTGAAGCCCTGAAAATACTTCACGCTATCAGGAGAACTCCTCGAAAAGATACAGAATCATAAGCTACGGAAGGTTCACAGAAGATAGTACTGTGTATTTAAAATTGTATTATTTTTAACTTGTAAGAAGGCATCTAGGAAGTGACAGCAAAGAATGTCAGAGCTGTATTGTTTCCTCTGCTGGTATCTGATAGCCTAAAGTGCACAATATGCAAAGCTTTAAACTTGGGCTACTATAGATGTATTGGAAGTAATAACAGCTGTTGGCAAAATTCTGCTTTCCTGTATCAAGTACAACTTCTAACAAGCTCACAAGAATCCTCAGCTGACTACAGAAACAAAGTAGCCCTTCTCCTTCTTTTACATTATGATAGTATGTATAATAAAACTTCTGTAGTTAAGAGGGACCATTTCAGTCTCATAATTCTTAAGTTTCAGAAAATATCCAACAGCAGATTTTTGCTTTACTGCTTAGAGTCCAAAAAATCTTTACAGATGCCTCGAATAACGTCAGGAACCATCTGCTCCAATCCTGTGAACTCCCTGGTGAAGAAAGTATGAGATTCTCTTGGTTCAGAAGCCATATCTTTCAGATCATCCAGAGGTGCCCAGGCAACACCGACTGAGAAGACCGTTATTCCTACAATGTAACGATACAGTAAAGAAAAAAATAGGTAAAACCATTCTGTTCATGGCTACAAGAACACCAGTAGCTTCTGCATCCATTAGTTTGGATCAGAAAAGAATGTTTAAATGCCTGCAGTCTGACAAAGATGGTTAGATTTTGCTACTGAGTACCAGGAACTGAAGAGTTGTCTCAGTAAGAATCCTGGCAGAAATAGGGGATATAGTAAGAGTTAGCATCTTGGTTGTTTTGCAGTGATACATATGAACACAGCAGTGACATAGTGTTTCTTGTGTTTCAAGACTTACTGTTTAGAACAATTTTGAAAATGCAGTTGGATCCTTTGTGCATGTATATGCTTAGTGTTTCCAAGCATCAGAGGCCCGAGAGGCCTTTTGGTCAAAATTACTTTTTTTTTTCCCCCTAGACGATGATGGAGAGCAGAAATAATGCCACATTGGATGCCATCGCTGGTTGGAGCCTCGCTACATGGCTCTTTAATCTTCTAATTTCTCTCTTGTTTAGGAAAGTTAGACTGGGTGTACATTTTTAACAAAGTTTCCATGAGTGAATCTACTTAGACCTGATTTTTCATCCTAATGGAAAACAGTTCCTCAGAGCTCCCATTCTGCTAAATTTAAAACAAGTATGATATTTGAGTTGCTTACTGGACCTTTGATTAAATTCATTTAAACTTCAAAATCTTGACCTGGACAATACAGCAGAAACAGGATGAATCAACTCCCACTGCCTTTAAAGACGCATCATTTACCTGCTTTTTGTGCAGCAGCTGCAGGCCCTCTAACGTCATCGTAAGACTGACCATCGGTCAAAATAACAAGGAAATTTTTGTTTGCTCCATCCTTCACCGGCCCAAAGACGTTCCTGGTTGTGAAAGAAATGGCATCGCCAGTAGCGGTGCCACCGCTCATGTAACGGATGTTCCGGATGGCAGAGAGGACCTTCTCCTTTGTGGTGTAGTCGGTGAAGCTGAACTCGGTACGCTGATCGTATGTGAACTGCACGGTTGCAATCTTGGATCCAATATCAGAGATCTCAAAAGCCTTCGCAACGTTGCTGATGAATTCAAGCACGAGGCGGAAGTTGCTGTCTCCAACACTGCTAGAGCCATCTATCAGGAAACCTATGTTGACAGAGTTGTAGCATGTCTTGCTGCACAACATTTGCTCATGTGAACACAACTTTTGGACGAGAGGTTTTACGTATTTGGTAGTACCAAACCAGCTGGGCATTTGGAAAGAGAAGAAGCCATTGTTTCGACAGACGGCCTGTTCAAAGACAAGCAGTTGAAAGGTGGATAGCAAAACAGTGATTCTGCAGATAGTAAACAGACAGTTAAACGCATCCCCTAGCCCCTCCAGAAATTTCAGATAATTTTGTTTTATTAATGAAAACCATAACAACTGGAAACTTCAATTGTATTTTTTTGAAGGTGAACTCGTCACGTATACTGAATATCCAAAGGACTGGAAGTTCTGCCTTTTTCCTTCCTCACTGACAATTACGTGTCTGTGTTTTCCCTTTGAACACTGTAAGCACTATTTTTTTTTTCACATCAATAACTCATCCTAAATACAGACACACAGTTGAGTAGAAATATAGCTCCAAGTCATTCAAAGTAAAATTTCTTTTTCCCCTGGCTTCCATAGTATGCATGTGAAGTGCAAGGTAATTGAGAAGGGGATTAAATTTAAAATCAGCTCTCCACTGTGATAACTAATCTGGCTAAGATCAAAATGCAGAAGTTGGGGGTAGGGGGGTGCACAAGCTTCAGTCACCTGAGGTCATGTCCTTCTGTGTCTATAAATACATAAGAGTTGGGCCTGTCTGGGATCAGAAGCAAGGTGGTTTGGACATGGAAGCAGCAGAGCCATAGTGCTTTATTCCTTCATGCTCTGAGCTATGATCTTTCTGCTGAAATAAAATCTTAATGATACATATAAGAATTAGCTGATTAGGATTCTAACATGCAGTGATTTCTCTAGAGTCATACCCATGAATGAGAAAGAATAATTATAAATCTCTTACTTTGTCAACAAAACCAATGTCTTGTACCATTCCCAGCTCCTCTGTTGTGGGTTTTGCTACAGATACAATGAACACGTTGACTCCGAATTCTCTGGCCACTATACCAGCTTCTTCTATATCATCGGAGGGCCAGCCATCTAGAAACACTACAATGATCTTGGGTATTCCTTTGCGTGCTCCATTTTCCATAGAGAAGAATTTCTGAGCTGTGTGTTTCAAAGCTTTCCCTAGTTTTGAACATAAAAAGAATATGAAGAAATAATACATTTTTGTACCAGTTTTCTAGACAAAATTGTGCTGGGTTGTAGTTATGTCTATAGGTTAACCTAGTGAACCAAGGAAATAGTGCCCCAGAATTTCTGAGTAATTATGAAGCTTGAGCAACCTGTAACTTATAAAAAAATCCAAGCCAAACCAAAAAAACAACCCAAGCCTGATAAAGCTGAGGAAAAAAATCACTGAAGTTCCACCCCCTCCTCCCCCCACAGGTCTTTTTTCATACTAAGCAGATATATTACTGCCTGCCAAATGAGTTGGAAGGAAGAAAGCTGAGGAGCTATTTAAATTTAGCTTATGAAGTATGACGTATCTGGAAAGCTTAGTTTCCTCATTTGACAAATATCCCTTCACAACCCCTTACTACTTATTTCCAATTAATTCAAACTCCTTAATTAGCCACTCAACAAGAAAGAAATGCTAAGCTTTTTAGACATGAATTTGTCTCAAGGTACCGTGCTGTTACAAGTCAAAAGCTGATTACTGTTTAAACACAGGAAATGATATGTGCACTTCTCACTAATAAAGTGTACAGTAAGCAACCCTGACTTCAGAAAATGAAATTGAAAATACAGCAACATTCTAGTGGAAAAGTGTTGAACCTAAGGTGAGCATGGCATTTAAAACACGCTCTTACATAACTAAGTACTTCAGTGTATATGTATACACACAGTTGATATATAAGAATTTATTACATAAAGAAAAAATTTCTATTTCATTGAGGTATGAACTCACCTGTGTTAGAGTTGCCTCCTCTGAACCCTAATTCCTTTATGGCAAACAAAACCTCTTTTGCAGCAGTGAAGTTTTTCAGATAGAATTCAATTTTTGGATGCTCGCTGCAGAAAAATTAAACATTAGTAAACTGTGTAGTTGACTTCTCGTACTGTGGCATTAGCAAGCTGAATTCGGGTTTGAATCATTTTGTTCTTGCTCATATGCACTCTACTTCTATTTCTGTAATTAAAAACT
Source organism: Alectura lathami (assembly GCA_013399715.1). NCBI lineage: Eukaryota > Metazoa > Chordata > Aves > Galliformes > Megapodiidae > Alectura > Alectura lathami. Next base: position 179,069 of record VXAV01008531.1, read on the forward strand.
TAGAGAATACTCCTCACTTAATAAGTCATTCAATCCTTAGCAAGAGGAATTGTTTACCGGGTTAAATTAAGAACAGGATCATTCTTCAACTTATCAAGCAGCTGACAATACTAGGTTTAGAATGTATACAGAAATAAATTTTGAACATGCCAGATGTTGAACTAAATGCATTTGTGTATTTGAAAATGACACAAGTAACTGCCACAGAGGTAGAAGACGATCAGATCTGTTATGTCTTCTCACATAGACATCTCAGGGTAGCAGAGAGCAAACGATGCTCCAGGCTGAAGTTTATTTTCTATTGCTGTTCATTTGCCATTATTGAGCAAATACCATTCTGTAAAATACATTACTTATTAATCACGCAGTTATATTTTGTACAGGTCTGTTGTTACCTGGCTTGTACAACTCCAACATGAGGCCCTTCCGTTCCAATTCCCAACATCACAGCTACTTTTCCAACAAAGTTTTTCTGCAGGTTAAATCTTCGTTGGCCGATGTTGTAACTTCCATCAATGAGAAATGCAATATCAGCTTTACAGTCTGCGAGCATTCAAAATAATTAGACTTAGCACCAAATAACTGTAGGATTTTGTTTTTCAAAAATTAAACCTGTGGGTTCCTACCTTTGTTTCCAGCCTTTTTGTCAAGGAGCTTCTTAGGTCTTTTGCCTTCAATAAAGGAAACAGCATGGATCATTTAAGAGCAGCAAGACCCATGGAAAAGAAGCTTAGACTCTAAGAAGCGCATTGCAGTCTGTCCTCAGTACAAACTGGCACAGGACTGCACCATCCTTCAGTCAGTGCAGTAACTGAAATTGCTCTGCTATTTCTTTGTTCCTTGGAGAATATTCTTTTTCAAGGGAAGCAATGTAACCATCCTTTCTACACCTGCCCAGCTGAGTACTGAAATGCCTGCATAAAGGCTTACACAGGAATTGCTGCAGCTCTGCCTCCCAGGCAGCTACCATTTCTCAGCTGGCACTCTGCTGCACAGTGGCAGTTTTAATGCTTTGGAAGCAAGCGGGGACTTGAACTGCAGTGCAAATGTTCTGTTCACAAACAACATCCCAATCCAAAACGTACATACCATTAGCCTTCATAAAAACTGGTCTAGCCTTTTACTGGTGGTATTTGCTGTAGAGGAATTCCCATAGCATCTAACTTTCTGCTACAAAAGTCCTTACAGTACCAAGCTGTTAAGTGCTTCTGTAAAAAGGAATGCATAATCTGTCTTCTCTGTCACATGGCAGGAGTGAGCTCACAAACTCTTGCTTCCCTTTATGTCATCTGTACTAGTGAAATCAGTCTCACTGACAATAAACAATTCTTCCTTTTGCTGATGAAAGATGCACAAAAACAGGGATCATATGTGTTTGCTTCTTTAAAAATAAATCCTATGAAACACAGCATGTTAGCCAGGGACTCACGCCCTGTCGCATGTCAGCGCGGGAGGCTTCTGTTGTCAGAGGGATTTGGAGAGATCTCACCTGTGCCTGTGGAAGGTCGTGCTGTCGACACTGATCGTCCCACTGCTTCGAGTGCTATGCTGTTGGTACCTGCTGAAGTATTGGAAGAATGAAGTCATAGTATTTTAATGTATTTAGGTGAAATTAGGAGTGATTGAAGAATACTATTTCCAGTAGTCTTTCTAGACTACTTCCAGTAATCTTTCTGTATAATCTGGAAGGACTAGTCCAGCTGGAACTTGTGGAAAAGTGAAGATAAAATGTGTTAGAAGTGGAAGATTTTGCTACATTTCATATTCCAATCATGTTATTTATATATACAAGTGCATTTAAGAAGCTTTGTAGCCATCTGTTAATATTTGGAATACAGTTTGCAAAAGATAAGTGTGATCAACCTACGAGTCACTGAGAAAGATGAAGCCCATCTCGAGAGCACCTGAGACTGGATCCCATTGGCATTTACAGCAGGGTAGTTTTCCTGTCCTGGTAGAGTCTGTACCCTCACAGCTCCTCCTGCATTGGTGATCACCCCTCTGGGACAGAGAAAAAAAAATGTTATTACAAATCAGACATTTTAATTACAAGAAAATGCAGTACAATTATATCTTCGTTAGTATATTGAGAGGTGGGCCCATGCCAACCTCATGAAGTTCAACAAGGCCACGTGTAAGGTCCTGCACCTGGGTCGGGGCAATCCCAAGCACAAATCCAGGTTGGGCGGAGAATGGCTGGAGAGCAGCTCTGAGGAGAAGGATTTGGGGGTGTCGGTTGATGAAAAACTCAACATGAGCCAACAATGTGCACTTGCAGCCCAGAAGGCCAACCACATCCTGGGCTGCATCAAGAGAAGCGTGACCAGCAGGGCGAGGGAGGTGATCTTCCCCCTCTACTCTGCTCTCGTGAGAGCCTACCTGGGGTGCTGCGTCCAGTTCTGGGGCCCCCAACACAAGAAGGACATCGAGGTGTTGGAGGGGGTCCAGAGGAGGGCCACAAAGATGATCATAGGGCTGGAGCACCTCCGCTACGAAGACAGGCTGAGAGAGTTGGGGTTGTTCAGCCTGGAGAAGAGAAGGCTCTGGGGGGACCTGACAGCGGCCTTCCAGTACTTGAAGGGGGCCTACAGGAGAGCTGGGGAGGGCAGCTTCAGAAGGGCATGTAGCGATGGGACGAGGGGTAGCGGCCACAAACTGGAAGAGGGGAGATTTAGGCTAGATATTAGGAAGAAATTCTTTCCTGTGAGGGTGGTGAGGCGCTGGAACAGGCTGCCCAGAGAGGCTGTGGATGCCCCCTCCCGGGAAGTGTTCAAGGCCAGGCTGGATGGGGCTCTGAGCAACCTGGTCTAGCGGGAGGTGTCCCTGCCCATGGCGGGGGGGGGTTGGAACTAGATGGTCTTTAAGGTCCCTTCCAACCCAAACCATTCTATGATTCTATGATATTGGACACTAGCATTCTGAAAAAGATGCCATGTAGGCAGGTGGTTGTGTTCAGGCTAAAACAAACTATAAGGAACTGAAAAGATTAAGACAAGCTGTTCTGCAGGACATCACATTGACAGTTATCAGGAAATTCTAAAATTCTAGCTGTTGTCACTGAAGCAGAAGAATGGCATTTTAAGAACACTAATTCCTAAAGGAAAGAGCTACAGCAAAATGTATCTGAGTTCTTTATGACTCATGAATATTTGTGACCAAAACAAAATTGGGTATGCTTAACTGCAAAATGATCAAAGGTAAGAAAACTGGAAGAAAAGTGCTGTTTGTAGTAGTAATTGGTATGTAGGAGATTGTGTTAAACAGACTGCAGTCAGAAATAGTAGGCATTACTGATAGCAACTGTCACATTACTGATAAATACAAGAACAGAGCTTAAAGCATCTTATTGCTCTCATTCACCTTCAGTAAAAATTGAGTATGAAAGCTGAAATGAATGAAATAAATAGAATGCAAGTTAATAACTCTATCCATATAAGATTCCTGATTGCTTTCTGTCTTGACTTGGGAATAGCATATCACCAACAGATGCTGTTCAGCTTGATAATTTTCACTGACAGAAATACAGAGTAGCATAGCAAACTGCAGCTTCAGAATTTTGAATACTTAGATATGATTTGTTAACTATTTCCCATCTTCATGGGTTTAAGCATACCACAATGCACCTTAAATACAGTTGTACTGGTTAGTTTTAAAAACTCAGAAGGCTTACTGATTAAAAATATCTTATGAAGTCCTACTCAGTATTATAAAACCAGTGTACTCCTAAAGCCATACTAACACAGTCAGAACAGAAACAGAATCATAGAATGGCTTGGGTTGGAAGGGACCTTAAAGATCATCTAGTTCCAACCCCCCTGCCGTGGGCAGGGACACAAGAAAACTCATAGCAAAAACTGTGGAGGAAGTTTTCTAAAACCAAGGGATTTGAGCCTAAAACCTCCTTAGAGAAGGCCACAACCGTTATCCTTTTGTTGAGTTTCGTTTCAGGGCTCAGCAAACAGGTTCTGAAATGGCCTGCCAGATCTGCCTGTCAGGCAGGACAAATGCAGCCATCACTAGTTCAGAAACCTTGCTGGTTCTTATGTGCTGAGGCTGTCAGCACTGTTGGGACTTACAGGACTGCATGAATACCCAACAGGATGACAGATTCATCCATTTAGGAAACTTCAGGGTTAACAGCAGCCCAGAGAGAGCATCATTGTGTGTGTTTGTTTTTGCAGGCAGAGAGGTTGTTGGGACAGTCAGAGGCATCAGAACTTTCTTTAGAAGTATATATATTAAAAATTATATATTTAAAAATATTTATTTTTATGTGCTACTTAAAGAATAGATATTATTTTTAGGGGCCAAAATTCAACACTGAGCTTCTCTAAGGAAGGAAAAGCGTAATGGTTCACAGTGCTTTGGCTGGAACGGTACTGCGGGAGGCAAACCGCTGCTTGAAGACTACTGAAACACAGCAATGTGCACCCTTGTGTTTATTTTTCTTATCTGTTTGGCTTCCTGCTTGAAGAGAGGTCCCAGCCTGATCTGATTTAAAACATTGTGAAAGTAGAATAATCAAGACTGGAGTTCAGAAAATCTTGCACATATTTATGGTAATATGAGCTCTGGGCATCAGCGGCAGAGTTTCCACATAAACCTCCTCATGGCCTACTTAAAATACATTCCTCATTCACAGACATGATTTGCATTTCTAAATGCAGTTGTGGTTATATATGTATATTTAATTATTGTACCTGGAAAGATTATGATGGTAGTTTCAAAATACACAGATACTTTTTTATTTTTTAATCTAGGAATGCTGTATACAGTACATAGATAGAGGAGCTTTAGTAAAGTTCCCCTGAATGCTTGAGTTCAAACTCAGATGAAAAAGTTGGCAAATGCAAACGGCACGTCACCTTTCTCCTTACTGTCTAGTAAGAGTGAATAGATTTGAACATTGACAAGGTGTTCTACTCTAAGGAAAGACCCTAAGCCCAAGGGGAGCAGTGCTGCAAGTGGACTGTTAAGAGAAGTACGTGCTGAGCAGGTTCAGTCTTGCAGCCCAGAAGAAAAGTGTTTGCTCAGAAACTCACATAGCATGGTTTTATGCTAACAGATGTTCATCACACATGTCTATGGGTCAGCAACCTGCTTTCTTCACCTCAAGGGAGAGCAGAAAGATCAAGGTCTGCAACACTACCTAAGAGCAGAATTTTGACCTGAGGTTCCTATTACCATTGCTGAGTGCTGGCATTTCCTGTGGGGTCCTTGGATGAAAGCAGTTATTTTCAGGGGGCTAAAAACAGACAAGAGAGACGAATTATCTGAATTCCCATCTTTCTTTCCTTTTACCAGCAGATGCATCAAACTCTTTCCACATTGTTCACTTTTCTCCGTGGCTCAAGAAGCCCCAACCCCTTCTCCAAACTGCAGCCTCCTGCAGCTGCCCGACTGCTGCCAGTTCAGCGACAGAGAGCTGTTCTGAGTTTCATGCCAGCATCCTCTGGCCCTCCAGGTTCTGCTCTTTCTGTCTCCACTGCACTTATATTGCTTTTGGCAAGAACCAAGGTTCAGCAGCAGAAGCAGCCCATCCAGCAAAGTTTTCCAGGGGATCTACTGGTGCTCAGAAGACCAGCCCCTATGGCCAGGCAGAGCTTTTGTCAACAGCCCTGCAGCAAACACTGCAGCTGCTCAGGGGCCATCGGTGCTTGGGGTTTGTTGTGGCCACCGTGGTAACAGCATGATTTGCTTTTGTTCACTTGAATTCTGGGAACCTGATGCTTAAGTAGAAGCGTTCCAACTCTGTGACTACTTATGACAAAATTTGCATGCCTATTTAGCATCTAAGAACGACATTAGGCTAGGTCTCCATTTAGTAGAACTGGCAGTAGAACAGAACTGCACAAGCTGAGAACGGAGTCCTTACTTTGACCTTCTGGTTATTAATCCAATTAATCACTCAGTGGTAGATTTAACTCAGTTATTTATGCCTGTGTGGTGTCAGCTTGGTAGGAGGTTCTCCATTCTTCCCCCAGACAAATAAAACTTTTATTCTTCCGCCCAGAAAAAGAACAATATTAAATAAATATTGTTTTGTGAGAGTAATTACACATAAAATAAGGAGAGGAAAGATAAAAAGCCAAATACAACAAACTAAAGCAGGCAGAAAGCTTATTCATCTGTAGTATACAGAATTCTTCACTGCTACAATCTGATAAGTTCTTTAAAACATACTATATAGTATTTTCTTGCAGTAATAATCACATCACAGTAATGGAACTGCTCATAGGAATAAGCACTATTTGATGCATATGAAAGTTTAGGAACTGAGCCTCAGGTAGTACCCAGCACACGCAAACTGGAGTGCATGTGGGAGGGGAGCTGACACATGCTCAGTCAGTTTTCAGTTTAAACAATTAAATAAGCACCGCTCCCAGGAATGATGTTTCTGGGAACAGAGGATAATTGTGCAAGTGGGCTTTGTGCCAAAAATAGCAGCAGTCATGGCAGCGACACATACCTGGTCTGAACAGTGTGCCCACGGTGCCGTGTAATGTAGGGCACATGTAGTTTTAAACAAGATGGGGTTGTTTCAGTTATTGGGGAGAAATTTCTGAAATTCTCAAAACATGTATGTAGTTGCACGATGACAGAAGCAGTTAGTAATTACCTACGAACAACATATTCTTGGAGTTATTTTGACACCAATGTGGAGTTTAGCCATTGCAACACAGAGCTGGAAAGAACAAGTATTTTGTATGTTTTAGTTGGCACTGAAATTAGCTGAGAACTAAACAGCTATCCCCTCTCCTCCAGGGACCCTTTTCAACTAGGACCAGTATTAATGGCTTCTAATAGGTCCAGCAAAACTGGGAAAATGCTTTTATGTAGTAAATTCTGTTCTGAATGTCTGACAGGACTAATAGCACCTAGCTTAAAGCAGGTCCTTCAGGAAAACAGCAATTCTAACCAAAAGGTTCCTTCACCTATATTCTGTCTCTTCAAAACAAAATGCTATGCTGTAACCAAGTTCAGGTCTTCTGAATCATGAATTTACACCAGCATGCTTACTAGAAGATCCAGATTAGAAGGACAGGTATTTTAATCCCTTTGTTGCCATTAGAACACTTTGGTGGCTGGAAACAGGTTTTTTTATTTGTTTGTTTGCTTTTAAAACAGTGCATATTTCATGCAAAGTGTAATTTAGATTACACAAAGAAATGGACTGCTCAGAACAGTCTTTATGGATCACATTCACCCAAATCACGTGTAGGTCTGTCTGCACAGGGGCTTAAACAGATTTCAACAATTTCAGGAAAGGTGTCATGTAAACTAAAGTAAAAAAGTGGAGCTGCTTTTATTCTCCAGTTTGTTACACTTTACACGTGTCCTTCCATGTATACCAGTGACACAAGTTACCTTGCAGTGAAAGCCTGCCTGCTACTTTCCCATGTCACTAGTTCTGTAGTTTTTAAGGATTCAACTCAGGTAACTTGCCAGCCACCCAGCCCTTCTTCTTTCCCCATTATGCTGTTATTCTAACGACATTCCTGTTATGTTAGTATGTCTTCTGGGTGAAGTCCAGAAAAACCTTCATTATGATGGCATCAACAGGTTAAAACTTAAAAGTGTAGCAAGACTATATATAAACTTGCTTGACACATGGACTTACACACAATGCATATGACTTACCTGTGTATGGCAGCTCCGCAGACACTGGAAAGAGAGGCATAAACTCCATCCCCAAAGACATAAAACTGCCATAGAGGACAGTTTGCTGGGCAGAGGACATCTTCGGTCTCCTTCCTAAGGTCAAGCCCTCTCGTGAAGCATGTGATAGCAGTGGAAGCTAAAGAGAAAAGAAGAACCTGTGACCTGAAAATATTATTATTAAACAAGCCTCTCTCTTGTTTCCAAACATAAAGCATTGTTTGAATTTGAAATTAGGTACAGTGTCTCATCTTGTGCGCTAGTGGGTCTGAAAGGATATCTTTGGCACTTAGAAATGTGCAGCTGTGACAAGAAAGAATGCACTTCTTTATTTATGAAAAAGAGGCAGAAAAGATTATGAAAAAAAGAAACAGCACGGAACGTTGAAATAACACCCAGGAAATATTACACTGGAAGACGGTAGCAGAAATTCACATGTGCACATTTACCACAGAGACAAAGGCAAGGGGGAGACCCTGGAGGGCTGGCTGGTGGAACACAGGAGGGAGGGACACTCTCCAGGACGGAAACAGCTCTGCCATCCCCCCAGCAATCTCTGGCCATGGGCAGTCTGTGAATCACTTGGGAAGCTCTGCCAGTGGAGTTCATGGAGCAGGCTGACAGCAGCATCTCCCTGAGCTTCTGCAATAAATCCTGCTGAAGCCAGTGTAAAAACAAAGGGAGTACCCACCTCCCTGCTCCAGTACTGCTAGTAGCAGACATCTCAATCATTCATATGCAGACAATCTCAAACATTCGTATCAGTTCATCGCAATGAGTATTAAATCTTTAGAAGTTGTGCAAATTCACCCAGCAAGATCAAAGAATTTGTTTGTTTTAGGCACATTTTTCACACAGAATTCTGCCTTTTTTCTTTAAACCTGTTCCCCAAATTATTGTCTTTCGGCTTTTGCTGTGCTACACACACAGATGGATTTACACCAGTGTAAAATTTTGCCTGGAAGATTGAAGCTTTTTCTTTTGAAAACTTTGAGGTCATTATCTCAGATGCTTAGCTACCATTGTACACAGTACAGCACATGCAGACAGTCTGATAGCATAGCAGGTTAGGGCTTTAGCTTCAATCAACATCAATTCATCTTCTAAGTGCCACCAATGGCTGGGTATTTATTCTGAAATTCCTAAAAATCTTGCCACCACTGAGCACTAGTAGGTGCAAGAACCTTTTCTACATCCTTTTTTACAATATGAAGGGGAGAGCTGACAGTCTGGCTAATTATTAGGTGCACACACCATGAGAGTATGTTAAGGGGATTTGTGAGCCGACTCTTGCCTGCTTCCCAGCCCACTCATTCCAGTCTTACCCTAGGGTGTTTAGTGACCCCAGCATAAGCTGCTGTTATTTGAAAGAATGATTTTGGAGCATATGCTGTTCCTAATCAGCAGACAGAAAAGAGCACACTGCCATGGTGCCTCCTGCTAATCTCACCGACTTCAGAGCTGCAAATCAGAGCATTGTCAGCTGGAGGTGCACAGTGAAGTGTGTCTGTTCACTCCTGCTGCAGAAATCTAACAGATGTGTTCAGTTCTGCTTTTAAGTATACCTAATCCTCATCAATGCTTTACTGAAATTATGGTAAGCTACCTAATCACATCTTCCTGAAAAATCTTAGGTGCTATTTGTCAGCACAAATGTTACTTAAATAAGCTAAATATGTCTATATAATCCAGATGAAGACAAATAAAAAAAGGCAGGAAATATGCTTTCATTGCTCCCCTTCAAAATAATAAAAGCTGTCTACTTGACAAGAACCACTGTGAAGTGATTTAGTCTGATAATAAAGTCCCCTAAAAATAAAGAATTTTTAAAGACTTACAGCCTTACTCACATCCTCTCCACGCTTATACATATGCCTTAAAAACCAAAAGTCTGCAGAACAAGCAGAAGCATCGTGCTTACACCTAGAAGCTCATCATTTTCAGTGTTAGAAGTGCTACGTTACTGGTATTATGCTGAAAGAAGTCAAATTACTTTCCATTTGAGTCCCCTAGTCATTTCATAATGAAGTAATATCCACCAAGCGGCAGCCAGCGAGGCCATCAGACAGCAGTGGAAAGGCTGGATATCCTTGGAGGAAGCATTGCAATGGGCATTAATGGCAATCTGTTCTCACAGCACAATTTGCACTGTGTACCTTGGAAGATTTTTTTCAGCCTCCAGAAGTGCAGAACACCACAGGAAGTTTATAATACCTGTCACTTCTGATGTACTTAGCTCGACTGAATTCCTTGGCGGGGTGCACATGGGAGTACAGTCAGATATGTCTAATTAATGCACTCCTTATCGCTTGCAGAGCTGCATTTCTCTTACTAGCAGGCACTTACTAAATACAGTCATGTGTCAGACAAACAGTTTACACTTCTGTAGCACTGAAGGTGGTGGTGGGCATGGGGAAATCTGGCTAGGTTTTCCCCAGCCATGAAAGCACAGAAGTACGCTGTAGCGCAGTACATTTTTATGTACTGGCTGCCTAAATACGCATGATCTCCATCTACACCATGAAAGGAGGTCTCCAGAGGGAAGAGAGCAAGCTGGTGCTGTGTGAAGACAGCTCTTCACATACTGCAGCAGCAGCTCATAGATCAGTTGGATCAGCAGAGAGATGCTTGTAACACACACTTTGAGGTACTCACACTGTTAACTAAGAATGTTAATTAAGAAGCAGCAGTTTTGTTTTGCTGTGTAGATAGTTTCCTATAAGCGATAATTCTGGAACTAACAGTAGGAGTGTTAGGAGCAGTATCAAAATGAGAAGTACTGGGTACCAAAGTTAAGAGTAATGGTACCAGCTTTGCAGTGGATTTTTTTCCCTCCCTGTTAATGAGTCCTGTAAAACCACAAGCAATCCAATGTGAGCTTGGAAGTGCATTAATCATACCTGAATACTGGATCATATCACTTAGTTCTTTGCCAGCTTACATACTAATCATTCTCCCAGATTTCACATGATATTGCTATTAAAATCTAAGAAGGTGAGTGATTTTGTTGGCATATCCAAGGTACTTCATCTTTGCAGAACCAGCCAAAATGCTGTCTATATGAAGTAACTGAGGAAAAACCAAATGTTTTTATCACCGTGATTTAAGGCTGCAAGAGCAGTAGCACTTGAAATATTTCTCTAGATACTGAAGTGACCCAATACTCTAATCAATTTCTTGAAAACTTCAAACCTAAGTCCATGTATTTTTTAGAAGAAGGAAAGATAAGCTCGTGGTTTACAGGAAAGGAGTCAGTCCTAGACTCTGGAGTCTGATGGAGAGCAGAGACCTGTCTGTACCCATGAAAATAACATTAGTCCTTCAGAACTGCAATGACATGACCATGATCCCACCCTGCCAAGAAACACTCTTCAAGCCTCACAGAAACACACTACATTAGGGTACACCGTAAAAACTGTACAACAAAAAACTGCATTTCTTCCCGTTTCAAGCCATGTTTAAAGGTAGAGATGAATGTCTTCTTTCACTGTTGACCTAAAAAAGAAAAAAAAAAAGTGAAGGCTCGCTTCTGTCCTGACACATCTTTCAGCCATTCCATCAGTTGCAATGTTTTTGTTACCTCATCCATTGCACTCTGATTTACTCTGAATAGCAGTGTCTTACGCCCACCCACAAAAAGTTTTCATTTCATTTTTGACAGAAGTCACTAACTTAAGACTCTGCAAAAAGTAAAATCAATAGTCAAAATTTTAGCTCTAACTTTCAAATTTCCATGCATTGTTTTGGAGAAGTAGAATCTATATAAGGGAAAAAAATTATCTGTGTGCATTATTAAAGGTGTTAGGGATTCCCAAGACTAAGATAGCTTTATGGGTCATAAATAGAGGCTTACTTATTTATTTTAATGTGATTCTTACAATACTTTCAGAACAGGAAGATTTAGATTTGTTTTGTTCGGGTGGTTTATCCTGAGGTGTCAAACAAACCTGGTTTTTATATTTTATGCAAGGAATATTCCTACAAGCTTTGTCTGTACCAGAAGAAAACCGTATTGGTAGAAATATACCTGCTCATGTTTTGGAGAGCATATTCACAGATTACCTGCTAATTCATGTGATGTTAAGTACATGCCGTGATATGAAAAAGAGCAATGGAATTTTGGTGCTTTTGGTAATATTAGAGTTACATTTGCTAGTCCCCATAACATTATTTTAGTTGGTTCCAGATACCTTCCAACTAGGGGCTTCTCCTCCAGCCTTGGGAGGAAGCATTATAAAGAAAAACTTTTCACTTGTTTCCTGTTGACACTTCACTTGCAATGCACCTGTAAAACAGGAAAAGGAATTCCTGTTGCAGTAGGTTTTCTGTCGCTGTGCATTTTGTTGTTGTTTTGTTCTTCAGTCATAGCAGTCCTGTGACATGCGGCTATTGTCGTGATAGCACAGAAGAATTTGCTAAATGTTTGACTGAAAACAAAACGAGCAGCAAATCCTGCTGCTTGCTGAAGGAATCCTGAGCAACCGCTGGTAAAGGCGGGAGGTCACTCACCGTCCAGCCAGGCCGGGGTCGGGGCGAGCGTCCTCCTGCGGGCTCCCGCGCTCCCTCCCTCGGAGGAAGGCTCTGCTGGAAGGGGCGGGCAGGCCGCCTACATCCCTTAGGTCTCTTCTTTCTATAAGCGCTCCCTGTGGCTCCTGGTTCCCGTGGGTTGACCGGCGGCAGGCACCCCACTCTCCGCAGAGGCGGGGCTGCAGTCCCACGGGGCACGCCGCAGCCTGCGGCTACTGCCCCTCTAGGCGCGTTCCCTTGGCTCTTTTGCTTTGACGGCGGGGCCGGCGTGCAGCGCTCGTATCGCTTCCACCGACGGGAACGCGCTGGAGATGCCCCCACTGCCGAGCAGCGCTCGGGCGCTTTGCGGCGCACGGAAGCACACCCGCACTCACTCAGCACTCCCCTCGACAGAGAAGTTTGTTACCACTGACTTTCAAGGCTCATGCCGGGAGCGACAAACGCGGAAACACTCGCAGACACCCGCCGTGCCCCTCTGCATTCTCCCCCGGCCCTTCGCACTTCTCCTACTCCGAAGGACAGCGGCAGGCTGCCACAGCCGAGCCCTGCTGACACGCACCTACCCGTCTCACGGGCCGAGCGGGAGACCCCCGTGCAGACCGCGTTTCCTCCCCGCTCCCCCCGGCCCTTCCCGCACAGAGGGGTGCCGCGACCTCGGGCCCCGCGGCACCCCGGGCGGGCAGAGGGCGAGCACCCCCGGGCACAGGGAGGAGGGTCACACACTCACCCGAGCCGTCGCTCCCGCGGACGGGGCCGCAGAGCAGGAAGACGCCTGCGAAGAGACAGAGAGCGGGTCGGATCGGGTCCGGCCGAGCCGGGTCCGGGCTGCCCCGCC
>VXAV01008531.1:193978-210269 GCA_013399715.1 Alectura lathami
ATATATATATATATATATATATATTCTGGGAAGCTGAACGGAAGATGCCCATGGCTAGCAGCCCGAGTCAGGTCTCCCCCCTGATCCTCAGACCACCAGTGGTCAATCGATGACCCCCTGTTCTCTTCCCGATGCTGCCTGTCCCTTGTGCCTCTCTCTCCTCTCAGCCCGGGGCCGGGATCTCCGCCCCGACCCCGGACTCCACGAAGCCAGCAGAGCACTGGAGTTCAAGCCAGGCCCTGGGGGCAATAGTGTCACATAGTGCACACCTGGTGGAAGGGCATAGTACTGACAGGGAGACTGCTCTCACACAGGCTGATGTTGTCACCGCAGTGTAAGGATGCAGCGAGATCTCCCTGAGATGTATTCCTCCGGAGGCTGAGGCTCCCATTTATTCCGGGAAATATGGGAAGTGCCTGCACTGAGTGACGCAGCCTGTCCTTTCCACGCAGCACCACAGAACTCCCTCTGTCCTTTGTGTAAAGAAAGGCTTTGTGCAGAGATCAAAAAGGACAGGAGAAGGTACTAATTAAACTTTCATCCCTACATACTGCTTGGCCTTGCAGTTAGTTTACTCACTGGGAAAATGCATTTGCCCATCCTCATTACAATCCTCCTTTCCCTTGTCAAGACGTTTGTTTTCTTGGTTCCCTTCATCTTCTGGGGGCTTGTGTTTCTCTTTTGACCCATTATGCTGTTCTATAAGCTTTCTTCCCAAAGCCTACTTAGTTCACCCTCCAAAATGTTTTGCAGATTGACTTCAGGGTGGCACCCTCAGTTTCACGTTGAAGAGGTACCAAGTGGTGTATGTATGACACAAGCTGTGCAGCCTTGGGAAGGTCGCTGAGGCGCTGGCAGGAATGCCGGTGCAGGGCAGGCAGACTGGTGCCATGCTGACAAAGCACTGGTGTGTGCCCAACTTGGGGCAGTCGCCGTTGACAAGGCTGCTGGCTGCCTTGGCAGAGCCACCATGTGAAGGCACCTTAGCACGTGGCTTGTGGCAAACCTCGCAGCACAGTGCCCTTTTTTCTGGCCTCGTTGGACTTGATTTGTTAATCACTGCTGAAGTGCTCTGTGGCGGCCTCCTAGCCCAGATCCACCTCTCCAGACAGGGCACAGCTGAGGAGTTACTCCAGTCCAGGAGCCATTTGTTCTCCTTCTGGAGGTAGAAGGTTCTCATGCCCACAGACGTGTGCCAAAGCATGGCAGCAGGCCAAGGCCCACGAGGCCCCAGAGGGGCGGCAGAGGTGGAGGGCGGGCACCCTGCCTGGCATTGCGTGGCCGGAGTCCCCACCGGGAGGGCTTGCTGCAGGGGTCTGCAGCCATGGCCAGGAGCAGCGCAGAACTGTCCTCCAGGGCACTTGCCTGGCAGTGTGAGCACTGGGGAGGGTAGGGTGTGTGCATGCAGGTCTCTCCTTGAAGGGTTCAAGCATGGCAGTTAGCCAGCAGTTCCTGGTAGGGAGCAGGCCCTCATCTACTGCCAGGTTGTACCTTTTAGGTTGGCAATTAATTTCATACTGTAGTTGTGTGAGGAGGGACCAGGTGTGAATCTGATTCCTCTCCTGTCAGCGCTCCTTTCACAATGGACAAAGGAACAGTCCCCTCTCGCCTGTGATCAGTTTGGAGCTCCCCTCTGCCCAGCCCCTGCCCTGTGCTCTTTTATCTTTTGTGCAGACCATCTTTATAGGATTAAATTAAAAGCCAGTTTGTTGCTGTGGATTTTAGTACCGTACTCCGTTGAATCATTGTCTCATATCTTTCACTGGCACAAGGATAAAAATGGGACAAAATAAAAATAATAGCAAACAAATTAAATGAATTTCATATATGAATTTTAAAATCATATCAAACTAAGTTTATTTCAGAAGTAGTTAATGACTCTGGATTCATTCTTGGATGTTTAGCTTGGGGTATCATGAAGACCTTTGTTAGCTGAGAGATGTATTTTTATTAGCATTTTGCAAACTTTTTTTCGTGTGCAAACATTGAGGACTCTTAAATATAGGGCCCCACATCTGTCTGCTGCGCATTTGCTCTTCTGTTTCACTTTGGACAGTGATGATGTTGTGAACAGGAGCAAACTGCCAGTCAGATCTTTTTCTTGCACTGGGAGCTGGGGATGCTGATCTTTGGGATGTGACCCAAGGCAAACTTCCAAGCATTTCAAATCCTGTTTCAGCAGCTAGCGCTTCTGGTCCGGGGGCTCATCTGTCTGTTCAATCAAGGAGCCAGGGGCATCGCTTCCCATTTCGGAGACAACACTTCTCAGAGAAACGCGTAGCTGTGGGTAAGTGAGGTGTATTTTTCTGCTTCATATAAATGTTATGTTAATCCTGAATGGGAAGTGCCCAGTCAGAGCCTGCCTGTAGTCATACGGCTGTTGTTGAACGTGTGACTTCTGTTATTCCTGGCTCTGCAATTGGTGGACATGCTGTTCCTTCCACATCCTTTGGTAATGGTCATCTGCACATTTTGAGGGTAATCCAGGGCACCACACACACACCCCTCTGTAGCCATTCTTAAAAAATGTCTTTTCCTTTGTGCACACTTACGCATGCACACATCATTTGTAATTATTCATAAATGGAGAAGATATTACTGACTGAGAAAAATGAAGGTACAGTGCATCCAGTTTATCCACTTCAATCCCTTATATTTGGAGCAGAATGGAACAAACAGGTTAGAGTTTGAATTGTTACCTTTTGAATCATTACCTTTTCTCTTGATTGCTGTGATACATGAAGCAGAAAGAAATAAATCAGAAATATTTGTAAAGATGCAGAGCATGCAAAGAGCCTGTGTAACATACATTTATTGCCTTTCCAGAAAAGTACATATTGCCAAACCTGAACAGTGCCTAGCCATTTTGACAGGCAGAAGAGTATCATTGATGGATTGCCTGAACTCAGAATCATAAAAAGTCATTTGTAACTCTTACATTTCATTGGGATTTTGAATATAACAAACTAATGTAAGTCTATTGTAGCTAGTTTTTCACTGAGAGAAAAAAAAAAACACATTATTACTGGAATGACACTTCATCATCCATAAGGCTGGTTGAAGAGAGGCTTTTATCAAAGTCTAGAAAGAACAGTTGTTAAACACTTACTAGTGGAACCTTTTGTTTAGAACACTTTATCCAACCTCTAGTAACAATTAAGTAAACAGCTTTATGGTGGTGTCTGCTTTTTTTAGAGTTCAATTACTACTCATCTCCTGCAAAATCTATGCATATTTTTCTCTCTCATTACTTTTCTAGCCCTTCAGGTTTTTCTTTTCCCCCTCAGCAGTTATTTGAATACATTTTCTTACCATGGGAAATCCTTGCCACAGCACTGATTTGCTGTAACTCCAAGCTATAGCCTGGGAAAAACGCAGTCACTTCAGTAACTGTACCTCCTCCTCAGTCAGGTTTGTCACCCGCTCTGCTTGGGCAGGTGACTGCCGGACACACACAAAAATGCCACCTGACAGGGATGTGTGAGGTGGTGGTTTCCTGGAAGTGTAGTGGTCTCAGGTGTGATAGCGTAATGTAGATGTAGGCTGGCTGTGTTGGTGAAATACGTGGTTGCCTTTGGCAGCATAACAATCCTTTTTGGGGGAATAGTGTTTGATACACAAGCTGAATGTATTTTGAGGTCCTCTAAGGTAGCACTGCAGGCTTTCCATGTTGTATGCTCTCCCATCAGTCTTTCTGTGCTGTGTAACAGGAGTTGGCTTTGCCTTCTGCCAGGCTGCTCTTCGTTGAGAAGAGTGGCTCAGTGTATGTGTAAGGACGGGCTCACCAGCTTTCTTCTGGAGGAACAAAACTTTGAATAGAGAGGGAAAGTGAGGTACTGGCTTCCACCTCTGCCACTTCTAGTCAACTAAGAGGGATGATCCATTGTCTGAAGAGTATGCAGTGTAGCGTTGGAGTAAAGAGTTAATTTCTTTAAAATGTGTTCAATGAGTGGTAGCCGTGAGCCACCAGAGATTTCCGCGTTAGTCCCTTCTGTTTTCATTGTTGTTTTTTTTTTTTTTCCCCTTCTTTTAACTCTGTATTCTATCTTGGTAAATGGATCTTAAAAACTCATTCAGACCATGAAATCAAAAGAGAGGAAATACTTTCTCCTCCAAAAAATCAGAGACTAAAGGACAGAATAAACAATGCTTCTTTTATTTTATAAAAGACATTCTGAAAGATGAATACATATTTTCTTTTTCACAGAAAGTGAAAACTTTTTTTTTTTTTTTTTCCTGTCAGCTATTAATAGTTTGAAAGAAATATAAAATAGCCGAAGATAAAAAGCAGTACAGAGATTAGGGGAATTCTTAGAAACAGGTGTTGCTGTAACCCTCTGCAATAGAAGCTAAAGGTACTTCTTTCATATATAGATGGCATATTTTTACAGGACTAGAATCTGGCTGCTGAGTTCAGAACATTTGGGAAATATCTTAAGTGCAGTATGGGTTATGACAATGTTTACCTTGATGTCTCTAAGACTCATACCCTGTAAAAAAGTATTTAAAGGCCTTCCACTTTGTACACTTTGTTCTCAGATTTTTGTTTTAATTCTTTCTGGTTTTATTGAGATTTATTTCCCTTTTGACACTGTTGTCTATGTTGGCTCTTAGAATCCTATTCAGATCATGATATCAAAAGAGAGGAAATATTTTCTTGTGTCTTCCAGCTTGGCAGGAGGACCACTTAATTGTTTAAATGTGGATGTGTCATGGGATTTGGAGTCCTCCTTATTTTATTACCTCAAGTTTTATCAGTATTTACAATCTCTGAATTACACATTTATTTCCATATATCTTGACTTTTACTACTCTGGTGTATGTCATTTCTTTTTATAGGAACACTTCTAACATAAATTGATCGTAGTTAGAAGAGTAAACGGTAGATTCTTGATTCATACCTGAAATAAAATTTGAAGTATTTTATATGCATTTGATCCCAAATTATTTTTTTTCACATCAAACATTTAATTAAAACTAAATATAGTTTTGAGTTGAAAATGTGCAATTTTCTTTTGAAAACATCAATAAAAATCTGATTTTCTGAAATGAAACATTTGATTTTAACATATTCTGATTTTTAGTTAAAGATACTACTTTTAGTTAAAGGTAGAAAATCTGAATCTTTTCATCAGATTTAAGCTTACTTTGCAGAACATCTCCCTACAGTTTTGTTTTCTGAATAATTCACTGTTGATAAAAATTAAAGTTCCCCAGCTGTTTCTGCAGTTTCATGCATTTGCTTGTATCTGTGAGGTAAGTTCAGTAAGAATTGTTTACACGTAGTAGTGCAGCAGGTGATTCTAATGCAAAGAAATGCAGGCACTGTGTAAAAACTATGTGAAGCAGTCTGTATTTCTCAAGGTGGAAAAACTAAATTGGTAAGGAAAATGCTGTTTTGCAAAACTGTGAGGAGTTAGCATGAACATAAAAATGATCAGAAGCTCTACTTATGTCAGAAGGGGTGTGTAACTATGAAGGTAAAAGGAGAGAAAGTACGCAATAGATGGGAAAAGATGGATGAACAGTGAAGGACATAGGGATAAATCGGTAAGCAGTCCCTGAGGAAGACTTGGCATCCCCTGGTGCTCTTCCTCTTGCTCTTCCTTTGGAAGCAAGCTTAGGCCCCGCTGTGGGAGGCTGAACTTCTCCTGTGTGTCCCCATGCAGACACATGCTGTGGGGTTTGGGACCTGGGGACTTCTCTGCTTCATCTGCAAGGGAGGCCAGCACTGAGCCAGTGCTGGGGAAGCCACTTTGCTTCTGGGCTTCTGAATGGGTCTGGGAAGAAAAGCTTTGGTCAGCCGTACTTGAAAGGTAAATGGCCTGGTCACTCACTGGGGCCAGCCCTGGGCCACCAGGAGCTTTGAATAAGGCTGGATCCCAAAGCATTGTTAGCAAGGAGGTTAACAATCGCTGCAAAGATTAATCTGTAGCTAGCGCCTGTGGGACTCAAGCATCCACAAAGCCAAGTACTTCTTGTTTTTCAGCTGTCAGCGGCAGGCGTGGCGGTCCCACATTTTTCTCCACGGATTTGGCTTGCCAAGATGTCTGCTGTTATTAGCAGCAGTTGATCTCCCCGTAGTGAGGTGAGCACATTATGGCTTTGTCAAATTTCTTCCCAAGAACAGTACTCCGTGCTCAGATTTTCTGTTTATATCACCCAGTATCACACAAAGAGCTGCTGTATTCCTCGGAAGTTGATTTACTGCAAGTGTCTCTTGCTGAGATTGTTTTTATTTTTTGTGCATATGCATATCTTTTAACTTTTACAAGGAAGGATGACTTCATATTCTCTTCACTCTTTATTTGTACTACAGCAGTTTGAATAATATTAATTTGTGAAATTGCAGTTAAGTGTCTTCCGGGAAACAACGCTAGAGGTATTTTTTGATGTATTTTTTTTAAATGTTTCTGACTTGAAAGGAGTCAAATGCTTACAATTTCTGAAAAGAACATTAGTAGGAGGTCCATTCTGCAGTTTTATAAACATTTTTTTTTGCCTCAGTAAGGCCCACAAGACCTGGGATAAGGCCAACGTAGACCAAAAAAAATTCGGCTGGTACATGTGCAGAACTTGAGGCCAATACAAATGCATCTATGAAACGTATGTGTATGAAAAGTCTAGGGAAAACAGTTTCAGGAAGACCACCAACAAATAGATCACACATGAACATTTCTTGTGTGTGTTTGAAAGAGAATCATTGCAGAGATATTTGGATAATTTTGTTTGTAGATTGTACTTTATTTTACGACGGGAGAGAAAATGGTGTTTTATTGCCACTGTCCAGTCTGGCAGAACTGTAAAGAATAAACTATTGTAGTAAATAGAAGCACACTTTTTTTTTAAACAAACAAACAAACAAACAAACAAGTTTTCATAAAGGAAGCTGTTGTTCAAACACAAGTTATTAGAACACAAGAAATATGTATTTAAATTTATGATGTTACTTTGAGGTACATCTCTGAAGAAAAGTATAGTCATTTAGAAAATGCTGTAAGCATTTGATCAGCTAAACTGATAAAATGTATTTAAGCTACCACTGTGAATGCTCTGCTTCATCAGAAGATTTTAGTAGTGCATAAAGTGCATGAAGTATATCCCAAATATATTGAAAAAACCACTTCCCTACGGAAGGTAGAAAATGAAAGTGTCAATAAAAGATCCATATATGAGTCATTCTGAAGTTCGTGACAGAAATCACTGCCCTGCGTTAGCAAGGGCTGCAGATTTGGCTGTTTGTTAGGATTAATATTGTACTCCAACTTTCACACAGAAATGTCATGCTAATGCCAGCATTTATTGGTATCTGGCGGAGTTTAGAGACAATGAGTCCTTGCTCTTTCAAAATCAAACACTATGTGAAGCAATTCTTTCCCCAAAGTGTGATTTGATCTCATTGTCACATCTGGCATATGCAAAGCCACATGTAACTTTTTCCACGCTTCCAGGAGAAAAAAGCCCAACTGCAAAAAATCCAAACAAACAATCTCCCCTCACAACCCCAGCTCCAAAAAATGTATTGTGCTGCAGTTGTGCCTCCTTGCCGAGTTCCTCTTCTGTCCTTTCTTGTTAGATAATGCTTTCTCTTCATTTTGAATAATTACAAGATACATTTCTATAGGTTCTTTTCAATAATGACCAACCATTAGTTTAGTTAAAATTCTCAATTTAATTTCAGTGGTAATCTTGCAATTCAGCTGTCATAAGAAATTCAAAATCCAAACTGAGATGATTTAATAGGTACATACGTAATGTAGAGTTAAGTAATTTTCTCACTAGCAAACTATCCTTGTTTATGAGATCATTTTGCAGGTTGCTGAAGAAAATACAATCTTTATATAGTTTATCTCATGGTCTAAGTTTTGCCACATACTTCAAATACAATATAAATCCCCAATACTGTAAAGCCTAACAAAGAAAACATGTCAGTTGTGATGCACGTGCATACCACTGACAGGTAGAAGTTGTAATGATTGAAATGGGACTGATGGCTAAATTCTCTGGGAAATCTTCATCACCACCTTAGTTTGGAGGGGAAGTTTATCTGATAATTTAGAGGTTAATCACCTTTGTCTTTCTCTGCAGTTAATAGAGAAGACAAAGTCGTAGCAACAGTCTCATTCAGATGTGCTTCAGTGGTAATAGGGAAAACAATCTTTCTCTTAACTTGGGAGCCCCTCACCTGTGTGGCTGATACCTGACAGAGGGAAGCATATGGTTTAGGAGATGCCAGTCCTCTCTTCCATAGGTAAGTGCCTTTACTGGTCTTGTACCTGTGGCCCCGTTTGTTGTTCCCTACCATCCCAGTAGGTAACCCTGGGTTTCTGGTCTGTCGTGAATACCCAGTCTCCACAACTGGTGAGAAGCAAAGCATGGATTTCCACTGTGTGTAAATGCTACTTCCACACGTCGCTGTGGATATGCATTGTGGAAAGCTGTATGAGACGACCAGTTGCACTGAGAACTGAAATCAGGGTGGTGGTATAGCATCAGGCAGACAACAGTTTTCATATGCTGGGGATAGATCAGATGAGAGAGGCTTAAGGAGCAGGCAGGAAAATTAGAGATGACCCTACAGGTCTTTGGGTGTTACACATTTAACAGCAGATTGGAGACTGTAAAAATATACACATCCATTGGCTTTTTCTATGAGGATGTTCCAGCAATCACTGTATGTACTTATATAAATATGTATATACCCATCATATGTAGATGTATTTAGAAAGCCTGGAAACTACAAGGGTAAATATGGATTAGCAGAAGGATAACAGAGCAAATAGCATGCAGTGAAAACATTAGCACTGAAAACTTCAGGGGCAAAAGAATTTTTGAAAATATTAGTATTGTAGATGAGTTACTATAAACTTTTGCTGGAACTCCAGTTGGTTGGAGATGTGATTTTTTTATGTCTGATATTGCTGTGGTAACAAGATGTCACCAGGCATTTGGAAAGAAAAACAGTGAACTGCTGGCAGTGAGGGTGAGACCTAGAGAGGAAAGAACAGAAAAAGGTGTTGAAAAAAGATGACAAGTGAAATACAGAGGGGGAGAAAAGGCTGGAGAAAGAGAACTGGCTGAACAGGACGTATTTAGACTTTCTTTTGCATATTTATCATTTGGAGTGTTGCTGTTACTCTCCTGAAATGCCCTGAGGCTTTTGTCCAACCAGCAGTTACAAAAAGGAGTGGGCAGGAATGGTCAATACTTATTGGCCTAACTGAAGTGCAATATTATTAACAAGGCAGAAGGTTTTTTTAGCTACATGGCGATGAATTGGGATTAAAGAAAACCTCAAATCGTCTGTGGCTGACATGTCAATCCCACATCAGTCTCAGAGAGTGAATTTTGAAAGCATTAAAAACCATCTAAAAATAGAGATTATAGTAGCTAGTATTGACATTCTGTTTAGGTACAGGAACACCATTTGAACTACTTGTTCTCACAGCTGGTTTTTGTAGCCTGTTGTTTTTCAAACAGGCAGGCACAGGCCTTATGACTATTGAAAAATGCCTGGAAGAGATGAAAGAAAAGCCACTCCTAGGATGAGGGTTTTTCCCTCACTGCTCTTCCATGACCTATGAAACTCTCTTTACTGAAAAAAGACTCCTCACAGCAGGTAGTTCCCAGGAGTCTGGAGAAGGGATTTGCTTCTGAGAAAGAGGGATAGCACTCACCTATCAAGAAATAAAGAAGAGAACTGCTTAAGAAAATGTTTTACCTCCTTCTTCAGTATTTATTCAGTGCATACACTCACCAATGCATACACACCTCTTCAGTCCCTGTGGATGGATATACAATGACAAGTCTCAAGTAAAGCTTCACTATCCTGTTTTTCAGAGGTATGCATCTCTGTTACTAATGGAAACTGGCTTCTTTTTTTTTTTTTTTTTTTTTTTTTTTGTGTGTGTGCATATTTTTTTCTTTTTTGTATATGCATATTTTAACTTTTATCTTAAATGTACGACTATTTCCTTTCTTAAACCCAGGCACTGCTGCTTATCATTAGAAAAGTGGTCTCCAGGTTACTGTGTTGCTAGGCCTGGAAGTATGTGCTTCTGCTGTTGACAGCTGCCATGCAGTGCCTTGGGAGAGGTTTCTTTTGTGAATGTAACTGAAACCCAGTGACCTGGCTTTCACTGAGTTACTTACAAGAAGTCTGGTTCAGTGAATTACACTGAGAGGATAGAGAAAGTGAGGAGAATAATTATTTAAAATTGCAAAGTATCTTCTCTGTGTTTATACTCAGCAGCAGGGACACAGAAGGGAAAAGCATTTTAATGTTTTTTAAGCATTTTGAAACATCGTTGTTCTTCTTGGGTATGACAGAAAGACCTGTATTCTCTCTGCATCGTACATCTCACACACAGTGGTTATACAAGGATGTAGTTTCACAATACTCTGCCTTTAGGGCCAAAGCCTGATTAAAGGACCCTGTGTTCTCCCCTACTATGCTGCCGGCAACTTGTTACCCTGTGCTACTGTTCACCACCCCACGCACACCATGGTTTGTGAGGCCATGCTGACATGATCTGAAGTGATCCAGGTTAAAAATATCTCTGCAAAAGGGTTATTTTCAGTGATGTGGCTTACCCTGTGCTCCCACAAACAGTTGTTGTGGCTTAACTGAAGCAGGGAAGCTGCCGCGGAAGAGCAGGACCACGCAGCCGGAGGTGGGAGAGCAGCTGAAGCCAATGTGTGGTCCTGTGCCAGTAGTCCAGCAGCAGGATGAGCCCTGCTGTCATTAACACCTTTGCAAATGTGGTTTTGATCCAATCCTTGCTGAAAGCAGTAGGCTTCCTGACAGTGGTGGTAATCAGGGACACTGAGAAGGTGGTCTTTCTCTCACCTTGGCTCACTAAAACTGGTTGGTTGGTTGTTGTTGAATTTTTTTTCTCTGAGAATGCTTTGCTGTATCTTTCCTAATGAATAATTCTACAGTTATTGTATGTGAACCACTCTTTTCCTTATCTGTGTATTGAATTGTTTGTGCTGAATGCATATTCTTATGTAAAATCAGAAATCTTAGATCAAAAATGAGCAATTGAAGATATTCTGCCATCCAAAGAAGCATGGCAAGCAGGGCAAGGGAGGTGATCCTGCCCCTCTGCTCTGCGCTGGTGAGACCCCACCTGGAGTGCTGCGTCCAGATGGGGAGTCCTCAGTACAGGAGGGACATGGAGCTGTTGGAGCATGTCTAGAGGAGGGCCACAAAAATTATCCAAGGGGTGGAACACCTCCCTGTGAGGTCAGGCTGAGAGAGCTGGAGCTGTTCAGTCTGGAGAAGAGAAGGCTTTGGGGAGACCTGATAGCGGCCTTTCAGTATCTAAAGGCGGGCTATGAGAACAAAGGGGATGGACTCTTTAGCAGGGTCTGTTGTGATAGAACTAGGGGAAATGGTTTCAAATTGAGAGACGGGAGATTTAGACTCAATATAAGGAAAAAGTTTTTACATTAAGGGCTGTGAAGCACTGGAACAGGTTGCCCAGAGAGGTGGTGGATGCCCCATCCCTTGAGACCTTCAAGGTCAGGCTGGACAGGGCTCTGAGCAACCTGATCCAGCTGTAGGTGTCCTGGGTCACTGCAGGGGAGTTGGACTAGATGGCCTTGAAAGGTCCCTTCCAACTCAAATGATTGTATGATTCTATGATTCTATGAAAATTCACTTTGGATTTGAGTGCACAAGTAAAGCAGATGTCTTTAAAAAAATAATACAAGTTTTTGGGTGAGTTTAAAATATCAGAAATCTCAGCTGGATTTTTTTTTTTACATCAATGATTTTTTTTTTCTGTTTTTGAATCATAAAATTGACTAGATAGAAAGAAGCTCTGATTTTTTTTTTTTTTTTTTTGGCACATTTATTCAGTCACTTTTATATTAACTGAATCTAGTTTTTGAAGTATTCTCTTGAGCTAGGACTCATGTCTTGCGTATCACAATTGTCACATGACAGAGTACTTACATCGTATTAGAAATATTTATGGATGTTCCATTTTGGCTGGGAATAGCAAGCTTGCAAAGGTGTGTGGGAACAGGAAACTTGAATTCCATCAGTTTGAGTGGGCCCTTAGTAACCAGTGTGTACCCTCCAACCTGACTGGCTAAACAGATTTAGAAAGCACTGTACAAATAAAAAGAACTGGGCCCATAGAAAAAGAAGTAGAGGGAGAAGTATCTCATTTCATTCTGAGTATTAAAACACATGTAGTCTTCTATTTTTTCCCTGCTAACTCAGTAATTTAATATGAAAATGCTGATTGCATTAATCTGCTATAAATTAAGAACTGCCATAACTTCCAACTCTTTTCCCTGTCCCACAGACCTGTGGTCTGGTTATACCGTCTGTTCTGGACCACAACTGTTTTCATTCTCACTTCAGTCTGAGACTCTACAGAATCGTTTTGATACCATGAAAGCATTTCATCTACTGTCTGCCCTTTATCTGCCGTGAGGGTAGAGGCTGTGATCTTTCACAGGGACATCCAGCACATGGACCTGGAGAAGTGATGTGTCCTCCTTGTGGTTGTATCAGCTAATTCCTTCATGTTGCGCTGTTGTTCATTTTTTTTTAATCCAGGCTCATCAGGTAACAGCATTTCTATATTGCCCTCAGACTCAGATTTGCCAGCTGGCTGAAAGCATGCTCATCAAAGCAGCCTGTTCTCTGTGCAGAGAGAAATTCCCATGTCTCCCCATATTGCCTTCAGGTTGCTCATGTCTGCTCTGTTGGATCTGCAACAGCTGTATCCTCTTTATGATATCTGTAGACCAGTCAGAAACGGATCCTAGGGATTTAAAAAGTAGGCTTTGTATTTAGTAGGTGCTGACCTACACAGGGATGTATTTTCAGCCCTCTGACCACCTGTTGCTCCCATCAAGTGATGTGGGAGTTACTAAACCTTACAGGATTTGGCCTGGAACTAGTGGGAGTGATTGGTGGAATGAGCTGAGAAAAGCTGAGATGCTGATACAAAATTTGATCCTTATACTGTAAGACTGAGTGTGTATTAGTGTATTAGTGATTAGTATATCAAAAAAGTCGCTGCAGTGCTTTTGTATTTACAGCGCCTTTCATTGTTTCAAATTTTAGTGTGGGGCTTACAGTTTTCCTCAAATGTCTTCTTTTCTAGAAATTAAAAACAAAAAACAAACAAACAAACAAAAAGCCAGGCAAACCTAACCCCTGGCTTCCTGTATTCCTTTGGGATTCTTAGCTCTTGCTATGGCAATCAGACTAAAATGATCTCTAGAACTGAGAACTTAACCTTTTGGTTATGAATTCTCAGTAGCAGAAGCTTAGCATGCTCCTCAAGTGTCCAGCTGAAACATTTCTAAAAATGGGGTCTACATTCTTGGGAGACTGAGTATAAAGTGAGGTTATGACTGACTAGTTTCTGAGGTGAGCTAGACAAGAAAGGTTACTGCTATTAATGTTCTCGGATGCACAACAGTATATATGTCCCTCATCTGTCTGTTAAGATAGTCATGGTTTCCTTCTTTCCTATCTTCTTTACAGACTGTATTCAAAATGTACCTGTAAACAGCTAACAGCTCAGTCCTGATCTCATTATTCTGCTTGTGTGAGAGGCTGGTTCTAGAGCTGGGCTGGGTGATACCCGATGGAGTAAGGATTGTCATCATCTTGAGCAAGGGTATCAACGTCTACCTCATTTTATGAATCTCCTTTTCACTTTCAACTCAGAAAGGTTGTATTAAAAAGTGAATAGGAGAATGTGCACCTTCGAGATTTCAGATTAAACTGGGGAATACTGTACTTTGGTAGTATGTCACCATTATGCCTTGGCCATCAGGCCATGCTGAACGTAAAGCATTGTTTCATACACAGCTGACATTAAGTGACTACTTTTACATTCCAGCTGCTTGATATTTTAAGAATGAGAAAAAAATTTCAATTTCTCATTCAATTATTAAATTTTGATGAAACTCCTTAAATACCTTGAAGCTGTGTGTTTTAGTAAGACCTTTTATATAGAGGGTTTTGAAAGAAAGGAATCATCTGAAAGAGAGGAAGACAAGACAAGGAAAAGTATTTCAGACCTCAGGAAACAAATGAACATGTAAAGCCAGAAGAAAAAGGAAGGTGATATGCCTAAAAGCCAGGAAGGAGATGACTGAGATGAGGAGGCCTTGGACATAACATCAAGGAGTATAATTCAGTGGAGTGAGTAAGAAGCTAACAAGATACTTTGGAAGCGAGGATAGAGGTAACGTGTAAATTTCAGTGTTATGAAGCAATTAGAAGGTGGAGAGGAAAAGTAAAATAAGGGAGAGAAAGAAAGAGTTTTGTGAGTGAATAGTAATTAAATGGCAGAACCTGGTGATTTTTAAGAGAAAAAAAAGTGATTCCTGTGTAAAGATTTATGTCACAAAGGAGCATTAGCAATCAGGAATGGTTTTTAAGGTCTGAGACAATTCACTCAAATTATATGATTGTGTGTTTGGTTTAAAATAGCTTATTTATATAACAAATGAAATTCCTGATTCTCAAGAGCAACTTGGAAGAAAGCTATACAGTCATGTAAGAATGGTTCAGCAGAAGTCTGGAGGTTTTGGTTACGTAAGGCAAACTGATTTTAATGCAGCTCAGGTGTGATCATCATTCAGCAGACTCTGAATTTTGACATCATACTCACCTTACTTTGCTAAAACCTGTGGCACATCTTCCTTAGTTACATGCACCTTTCTTTTCCTGCTTTTCCTCCTGAAAGGAGGTGGCTGTGATGCTAGCAGTCAGACCCAGACTGCCCACTACATGCAAGCTGGCTTGCAGCCTGAAGAAAGGCAGATGGATCACTAAGCAGTGAAAATCTGCCAGGGGAAACAAGGAGAGAGGAATAGAATGGGTCTAGTTCAAATTCGGACTTCACAAATCCAGGCAACATACGCAGGCATGGCTGTGTTCCTGTCCATGGAAACAACCTGAACATGAGCAGACATAGATTGTTATAGATACGAACATAGCCTATATGTCTAGAAATCTAACTTAAATCTAACTTAAGAGAAAAAGGTTTACATTTCTCAGTTTACATGAAGATTTTCATACTTTGTTTTCAAAATTAAATCTAGTGACACTTCTCTTCTTAGGCTTCATAAAGAGAGACTTATGTGCAGATGTCCTCTAGTAACTAATCCCAGAGCCCTGTGTCTGCCAAGCTGCCAGAACTTCACCCAACAGCTACAAGGCTTGGCAGAGCAAGACACATACATAGACATATGTGTGTATAGGTTTACAGAGCATTCTGCCATCATGTTACTCTGTGGTCTGGAAAAAAGTGGTGCTTGAAAGTTTGTGAAATGTTACTAAGAAACTCTTGAGTTACAATATTGTACTGCACAAATTAGAAGTAATTTACAAAATATTACAGTATAATGTGTCATTACATTTCTCATGCATTGGTAAGAGCTACAAAGTAAGAGACGAGATGATTTATGTGCAATAATACTGAAAATTACTAGTCCCTGTGGTTCTCAGATCATTAGGACAAACTGATTTCTGGCAGGACTAGATGGAGCTGCGGTCTGGGCTGGCCACATGGATCCTCACCAGCAGCACAGGGGCCCCTCGTCCTTGAGCTCTTTCATCAGGTCTCTCAGCTGAACTGCACAGCCTGCTCTAGGCAGACAGGCTGTGTCGCTACCTTTGCTAGTCTGGGAGCATCCTGCCTGTGTCTCAGGCAAATTGTGAGTGCCTGCACTGTCCCATCACTTGCTCTGTTTCCTTGCAGAAGAAAAGGGAAGCATGTCAGGGTGGAGACAGACAAAAGCCCCCCATGATCAGTTCCCCTAGGTAGTCAGTGAACCAGAACTGGGGAAACACACTTGCATCTGATGTTGGCCTATGTCCTCCCCACTGTGCACCTAAGAACAGGACCAAGAAGCACAGTGAAGCATAACAGATTTATTTTACACATACAGCCAGGGAGAACTGTGTCCCAGAGGAGACTTGCCTCATCTCTTTGCTTCTAGCAAACTTAACTTTATTCCCCATTTTTTTAATTCAGTTCATACACCTAAGCATGCTGACGTGGTAGCTGATCCTTGCCCAGCAGAAGAGACTACAGACCCCTGGTGTCAGGGCATATCCTCAGCTGCTACATTTTGACATAAATGAAGTTCCTGATTTGCTTCAGCTGAGGATCTGATTTGTGTGTTAGTTTGTTCCATTAACCTTTCTGCAGTTTGGCTGATTAGTTTTTTTTTCTTTTCAGCTAAGTGAAGATCTCTATTCTCAAACTAAAGTTTTATGGCTTGAATTTTTTTTTTTTTTTTT
>VXAV01008531.1:210275-231433 GCA_013399715.1 Alectura lathami
TTTAAATCTCTGCAAGAGAATTCTTTCTGCTTCTGTTGAAAGAATTACTGTGTGTAAGGGCATTCTGAAGTTCTGGATGTAAACACCTCATGGTAAGTTGTTGTCTGCTTTACTTCTTGTTATATCGTATTGCACTAAATGAGTTGACAGTTAATAATTTCAAATGCATTTTTCATTCAAGCTGAAGGTGTAAATTACATAATCAAGCATGAAAGCTTCTTCTGTATTTGCTTGTATTTTAGTGAAATTGTACACCGAGAGGAGAGAGGGGAAAAAAAAAGGCTTCTTTTTTTCCCTCTTGGGCCATGCAGTGAAAATGTGTGTGGTTCCTTCATGCTGTTTCTGTTCTAGTCGCATAACGTTCTTACATTAATTGGAAGCTGATACTGGTAGATATTGTGTGAAAAATACCCTTGTTCAAATGGTAGTTCTGCAACATGCATAAGCTTAGGTACAAAATGATCCCTATGTGGGAAACTAAAGCTCATGACTGTGGTAGATCTGTTTGAGTTTTCAGGTCCTGATTCCACCAAAATGCTTTAATTCACAGAGGCTGGTAATCATACGCTTTAGAAAAGTACACTTCAGTCTTTTTTAGAAAAAGAGCTGAGAAGGAGCAACATGGCAAGAGGCAGGTTAGTAAGGAACAGTAGGAAAAGTTAGGAGATTGAAGTGACTATTTCAGTCATTTGTTTTGCTGACTTCAGTTATCAAAGCACTAATGAAGTTTTCTGTGAAATATTTTCTTATGTAAGCTTTGTTTCCAGTGATGATTTGTTCAGTAAGTGGTAGCTAGAGTTATTCTATTTGAGGAGGAATTCTTAAGCTGTGGTACTTGGGAAGACCAAGCCCAAGAGATAATACATATTGTTGTGGAGAAAGGTACTGTTTTGAACTACACATTTCCAAAGGACTTCCTATGTTAAAGTTGAAATATGAATGTTGAATAAAAATATTATTTATGTTGAAATAGAAACAAAACCATTAACCCACAATGTTTTAAAGGGTTTTGTTATTTTGCAATTCAAGCAAAGGGCTTTCTGGGGGAGCAGGGTATTCATTAAATTAAGATGGTTTACACTGTGACATTGTTAGCTATATGTTTCATCTTAGTGCAGTTGCAGCCTTCGGTTAAACTATTTATTCAACATATTTATAAGAGGAAACTTTACTGTTTTTTTTTCATTTTTTTCTCTCCCTCAGTCCCACTAGTTTCAGATTTCCATATGTTCTTCTCTTTTTATTCAAAGTCTTTTCAGGCCTTTGGCTCTGGGAGTTGGCTTTTGGAGAGTTCTCTAGAGTCACCAAACATCTGCTCTAGTTAACGTAGAGGTATCCCCGACATCCGCTGCGTTTTGGTACGTGCTCTGAAGAGTGCTCCAGATTCTGAATTTCTGAGGTAAGGGCCTTGGATTAGTTTATACCCTTCCTGGAAAGTCTTCTAGTGATGACGGAAGCACTCCACAGTGCACAAGCAAGTCCACAACTCCACATCTTAACAGTGAAGCCTTATTTGGCATTCATTTTTCTTCTTTTGTGCTCGTCACCATAGCAGTGTGGTAGAAGAGATTCAGTCTAACGGTTTTCCAGGCTGTTCTTTGCATTTACTGCATCCTACTGTTGTTGCAGCTGGATGCTGTTGTGGAGATGTATCATGGAGCACCCCTCAGAGCTGTTGACACCCTGCAGAGCAAAGGGCTCTGAGTGATTGATGGCCTGGAGTACAGGATCGCTGATCTCTCCCTAATTGTAGACACTGAAGACAGATATCCTTGTCCTGCATAAATCAGCTCAGGTCAAGCTTTTTCTTTGCAGAAAGTTTTCTTTGCAGGTGCAGGATCTAAGCCCTGGTTGACAGAAGCTATTTTTGGAGTAGCTAATATATACTGCAGTGGAAGAGTAGAGAATATATGCTGAATGCAGCAAAGGGCAAGGCCTTTGCAGTATCTGGAATAACAGTATGTTGCACTTCTGTCCAGACACATCCTCAGATAAACTCAGGTCCCAAGGCTGGAATTTACAGCTGTGTGTGTGATTACATGGGCTACACCTCCGCTTTTTGCAGCCCGTGTGTCAGGGGCTTTGCTCAGAGTAGAGGTATGGACTGTGTGATGCGAGAGCCACTGCCAAGTATTCCTCATCGTATAAGGAGAGAGTGTTGTCTGGAGTGAGCTGCTCAGGAACTGGAGAAAATTCGCAAGACAGTCATGTCAAGAACACTGCTTCCCTCAGTCACATCATGGAAGTGCAGCAGGCTGTACCGTCCTGCTGGGGGAACTGGTCACAGCAGCACCTGCACAGAGCAGCCAGACCTGAGACAGCCCTGCTGCAGCTGTCCTGGGCAGGTGGTGGAGTGGGAAGTGACACCTGTTTGTCAGCAGGCTTGTGTTTTTTGAGGAGTGAAGCTGAACTTAAGAAAACAGGGGGAGTTTTACAAGCACTTGAGTAGCTAATCTTGAGGCATTGAAGCTTGGCAGGTGTGTTATGCGCCAAACAGGAGCCCAGCTCAGCCTGTCTCCACGTTGCATGCTCCTTGTAACAGTCACAGCTCATGTAGTTGCATATCTTTTCCCTAGGTTGACTTCTCTGCGTTCTTGGTTTCTAGGTTTTGTCTGGAGAACAGAATAGTATGCAGGCAGTGCTGTGCATGCTGCAGCTGCTGCTGTCTCTGAATGCTGCCCTGTGCTCGAACAGCAGGAGGCATGTTTTCCAGGGAGCCGTGTTGCTGTGTTCCCCTCTCCCATCAGTTAGTTGACAGCGTGTGTGTATTAGAAATGGCCAAGACACTTGATGTCAGCTGTGGGCCAGACTTGAAAATTCTGAGCTCTCTTAAACATCTGGTAGAAACCAATTTTTCTAAAACTCACCTGATTCTTGTTAACATTTCTGGAAGCTGATTTTTTTTTATTTGTTTTTATTTTTCCTCCTAAGAGGAGGTTTGGAACAAGAAGCAGTAACAACTTGGGTGATGTAAGTATATGCAGTTCTTCAGATAATTTCTAGCTGGCCCTTCTAGGGTAGGGTCTGTTGTGTAGATGAAGCTGCCTTTTTTTTTTTTTTGAGAGCTCCTGGGCTGACTGCATGCAGGTCCAGCTGAAGCGTGCTCATGAACTGCAGAGCAGTATCCCCAGAGGCTGCCTTCTGAGATATACCAAGACAGGCACTGCAAAGTCGTGCCTTACAGCACATTATGATGGAGAGCCCGGCTCATCAGGCCTCTTCAAATGTTACAGTGATGTCCTAGGTGCTGATTTACTTTTGTCTCTATTGTCTGTCTGTATATTTTAGGTTAGTTTTAACTATTTCTTAATTTTTCATTTACCTCATATAATGTTGTCCTGTTGCAGGTTTTATGGTTATGACGTTAAATCAGACAGGAGAAAAACAGTCAATGAACCGGGGGAAAAGGGACTGCACTTTGCCTTGCGTGCGGGATCATAGCAACAGGGTTTGTCTGGGAGCAGTACTGACGTGACAACACTAGATTTATACCATGTTCTAACACCAGTTTTGACCCCTGACAACAGTGGAGTTGTACTTATGTAAATCCCCTGCTCTCATCGCCCTCAGTATGATCACCAACCATATAACCAGGTAATGAACAAAATGTTGATGGGATCAATGATAATTGATTTGCACATAGTTATTTTTTGTATTCTGATTGCAATAGATTTTTAATGGGAAGTAACTTCACTGGCTGCTTGTGGTTGCAGTGCTCTGTGTACATGTTATTAAAAACTCACTGTTATGCTCACTAAGCTTTAATAGAAAACAGAGTGTTTTTAGGATGTGGGTAACTCCAAATCAAAGCCACAAAAACATTGAACAGTGATAACAAGTTTCAGGAAAAATGTAGGTGGTCCTCCATCTTTATTTCATTGCACTCTGTTTGTTTGATTTTTGTCATTCTCAGTGAGTTTGTTTGAATTTTTAAGTCATGTTGGTACAGGATTCTTATTAAATTACTAATGAACTCTGTGTTATTCAGACAAGTTATGAAGGGTACTTCTCACCTGACAGTCTCAATAATAGCTGGTCCTGCAGCAAAGACTGAGCAGAATTCTTCCCTTTATTGTGATAAATATCTACTCAGTAATTTCAGACGAAATGTAAGAATGATGTTTAGGTTGCACGACATCTAGTAGTAATTTTTTTTTCCCAGTCTTATTCCCAGAACACTTTTGCTTTATTTTAAGCATCACTGAAGTTCAACACCTGTTTGCCGGTTATTACGGAGGGGATCCTTCCACATGTTTTAACTGAACAATTCATATTGCTCCTTAGTGCCCGGATTGTTCCCCTTTGTTCTCCAGATAAATTTCTGCTCGCATTTCTTCTGCCCACTGAATTTTACGTTTCTGTTTTTGTCAGCCTTGGGATTCTTGGTTCTGAACTCACTCTGGGTTTAAACTGCCTCACTGCAGGGCTGACCAAAAAGGTCAGAGGCCCTGTGTATGTGCCTGCAGAAGAGGAAGAAATAGATTTTGTCCTTGACAGACCTGGAGTCCTGATACTCCCAATTTCCCAGCCTGAATTTCCTGTAAACCCAAGCTCTTGGCAGAAGAGAGTACCCGATTCTTGTAACACTTCTAATTGCTTCCCTGCTTGGAGATTAATCTTTTCTTTCTTCTGAGGTTTGAGATAGTCCTACAGAAATTTTTTATACATATTATTTTAGGTTTATAAATAAACATACTTTTGATTTTCTTCCTCATTCACTTTGTAGGGGCTGACCTTACCTCTGTGTTTAAATTTGGCTTTTTACTTTTCACATTTGCTGATCTCACCGTGACCAAAATAATTTCCCCAGTACATCTGTTATCTTCAACTGAGGTTCCTTATTTTATTTTATTTTTGGAAAATTGAGACAAATTAGAAAGGGCATGTGGGAAATTTTCCTGCTTCAGAAAAATAAGATTAACTTACCACTTGAACACTTCCCTAACTCTCTTGGCTCATCGCTTTTCCAAAACAGCTTGGTATAGAACTTCCAGATGAGTACATTGACTTAATCTGTTACCTTTGGCAACTCTTAGTAGTGTTGAGTAGATTCTCTTCTTGCTGATAAGCAGTTGTTGTTGAAATTGCTTTGTTGTTAGAACAGTTTCCACATACATAAAAGATTGGTAAACAAAGCCATGGGTAGGAACAGTAATCTGACTCGAAGTTCTGCGGTACTGTGTAGAGATTCTGGAAATTCTGCAGAAATGTCAAATAACTTCATTGGAGTGTGTTTTTTTCATTATTATTTTTCAATCTAGACTGTCAGCCTTTTATTGCCTGATTTGTATTTTGAAAACATTTTTAGTATCACCCTTAGTTTAAGTTTTTCAGATGTGCTGTAAGCTTTTGCACACAGAACAAACAGGGAGGAGGGCTGGGGACTTGGGCGAAGCTGGATTTTGTCGCAGCATCAGAGCTGAGGAATGCCAGGGCTGCAGGCTGTAAAACCCAGCGGGCGTTGCGGATGGAGAGCAAGGAGCAGAGTTTCTTGCTGACCCTCAAGTAATGGAACAGTTTTTAGCACTGAAATGTTACCTTTGATTGCTTTCCTCCATTTGAGATTTTAAAGTGTAACATCAGGAATTCATAGTGAATCACTTGGCCTTTCGAATGCCTAAGTGATTTGAGGGGGGAAAAAAGTTTTCAAATATTCTCTTCTCCTGTTGCAATTTATGGCTTCATTACATGGTTGATTTTCAGGCTTCAGAAAGTGCAGAAACTCTTGCTTCCCTGTCCCTTCCCACTTTCCAGATTTAAGTGCTCTTACAGCTGTTGTGCATTAACCTTAGTGAAAATCTCATTGAAACAAATAATTTTAGTGTGGCTTGGACTAGTTCCTCTGTCCGACAGCAAGGGGGCATCTCTTTCAATGACAGGACAAAACATAGTTGCGGAAAACTGCATCCACCATTATATTTGCTTGGCTGCAAGATGTATTTGAAGGCTGAGGGTTTATTTTAAGGTTGTTGTGTCTAATGGTTCCTATTTATATGCAGCAGAGTTAAAATTCTACTCGTGATTCACATGAAAATATTCCCTTTCATGGTGAATGACTTTGGAGAGGAGGATTTTCTACATGAAATCTGTATTATTTCTCAGAGGGGAGCACTTGCCATTAGGTCAAGAGGATTTGATTTTATTCTTTTAAACAGAACAGTTCAGTTCCTTCCCCCAGGTTCTTGCTTTCTTGTCAAGCTGGTTTAGATGGATTTTAATCCTCTGGCTCTTAATGATGTGCTATAGTATTTTAGTGACTGCCTAGTGGAGATTTGTAAGTGAGAAAAAATCTGTGGGTGAAAATTGCCTGTTAGGGGGTAAGCAGAGAAAAGAAATGAGTGCTGAAAGAGAAAATGAGCAAGTTAGCAATGGGCGATACCGTTAGCATTAGCAGTGAAATAATTTGAATATGCCTCCTTAGCTTCCTAGAAGTAGCACTATAAATGATGAAATAAGTGTGTTTTATTCCTAACTGTGGCATATGGAGTTTGCACTTTCTAGAAAATAAAAAGACAAATCTGCTTGCGTTACCTGTCTTTTCTGTCTGTTGCGGTGGTGAACAGTACCTCAGAGACTCATTAGCAGTGGCAGCCATCCTTTTAAATTTTAGCTTGATTTCCCCCAGCTGTTGAAGAGTTCGATTTTTTTAGAAGTGTCTTCTGCTTTATTTAGCTGTGAGGCAGTGAGAGGGGTGATGGCGAATCTTGTATCTGCCTCCTGCTGCCTTGTTCTGGGTGCAGAGATGCCCGTTGTACTGTGCTCAGTGCCTGCAAGGATGTAACTGCCTGCAGCTGGCATTGTGGTTGTACTTGGAGAAAATGAAATTGAGAGCAGCCCTGCGGAGAAGGACTTGGGTTTTGTGATCGAAGAAAATCTGGCCATGAGCCGGCAGTTCGCTCCTGCAGCCAGGAAGGCCAATGGCATCCTGGGCTGCATCAAGAGAGGGGTGGCCAGCAGGGAGAGGGAGGTGATCGTCCCCCTCTACTCTGCCCTTGGAAGGCCTCACCTGGAGTACTGTGTCCAGGCCTGGGGCCCCCAGGACAGAGGGGATGTGGAGCTGTTGGAGCGGGTCCAGAGGAGGGCCACCAAAATGATCAGAGGGCTGGAGCACCTCTCCTGTGAAGAAAGGTTGAGGGAGTTGGGATTGTTCAGCTTGGAAAAGAGAAGGCTCCGGGGAGACCTCATTGCGGCCTTCCAATACTTGAAAGGAGCTTACAGGCAGGAGGGGGACCGACTTTTTACACGGGTGGATAATGGTAGGACAAGGGGGAATGGGCTAAAACTGAAAGAGGGGAGGTTTAGGATGGACATCAGGAAGAAATTCTTCCCTGAGAGAGTGGTGAGGCGCTGGCACAGGCTGCCCAGAGAAGCTGTGGCTGCCCCATCCCTGGCTGTGTTCAAGGCCAGGCTGGATGGGTTCCTGGGCAGTTTGATCTGGTGAGCTAGTGGCTGGCAGCCCTGTCCACGGCAGGGGGGCTGGAACTAGATGATCTCTGAGGTCCTTTCCAACCCAAGCCATTCTGTGATTCTATGAAAATATTTGTGTGCTTATATGTGTACAGTAGGAATTTTCAAGAAGGGTTCAGAGGGACTGTTGGGCTGTTACCATGAAACTTGTGATTTAAAAAAAATATATCAAGCAAGTCAGGGCGCATGTCATACCTGCAAGTGATCAAATGCTCTAATGCAGTAACGGTAATGATAAGGCTTTTGATTATGGCATATGAAATATTGATAGTTTGGACTAATCTGTTTTGATTTATCAATAGAGAGATAGAAATCTGCAGTGGAACCAAGATCTCTGCTGCAGAAGTTTTCTTTTCCTCTGAAACAGCTGGTAATGCCCCTGCAGGAGGGGGCTAGTTGGGTTGCCAATATGGCTAGTGCTGTTTCCTGTGCTTTGCTAGCTTTGGCTGCAGCAGAATTAAGATGATGATCACTTTTCAAAAGTTTTTGTATATTTATATCAAGCCTGTGCATGTCCTAGCAAAATCAGTGATTTGGACATGTCTGACTTTGGCCTTAACTTACAAACCTTTAGAACACGATACCTGGTCACAACGAACTTACAACAGTTTTGAGTGCCTTACATTACATTGGTAAGGTAGTTTGAAATTTTCTTAGTGAACTGTTTAACACAATACCAATAGTTTGGGATGTGGGTGTTTTTTTCTTTTTTTTTTTTTTTTTTCTCTAATAGTTGCAACAAGTCGTGTGCTTGTGTAGCTTCTGACAAGTCAAGCCCAGAAAACCGGCGCTGCCGAGGGCCGGCTCGCTGTGCTCTGTGTGTGGGTGCGCCCCAAAGAAGGGATGGGAGCGGCGGCCTCTCAGGAGCAGAGGCGTTGCGGGGGGATGCAGGGCTGTGCCACGTCCTGGCTGTGTCAGGGCTGCTTCCCCTCCTGCCGAACCTACGGAGAACTCTTTCTCCCGTCACTTGCATCCCAGTTGTAACTGGGGGGACTCTAAATAGACTCGGCTCAGTTGATTATTCTCAAATGTGGAGACATTTTGCTAGAAATGTGACACTTTCTAGAAACTTGTGGGATGAATTGAGGACTTAACGTAAACTAATTCTCTCTGGAGGCAACTCTACATCCTCCGGATAGGTTGCTTTTGTAGTGGAGGCACTGCTTGAACATGACACGGCTTCCTGTGTTCAGCTTTGAAATGGAAGTGCTTTTCTCCAAGTGCCCACTGTGGGCAGAACTAACAGTACCATGGCAAATATTGCTGGCCACAAGCAGTTTTCCTGATAAACTCATATCAGCATTATAAATCATAGAGTATGTATTTGAGTACTGTACTGCTACTTGTACCGAAGACAGCTTTGAAGCTGTGTTATTTTAAGTTCACCCTGTAAAAGCACTGATGGTGGGGTAGCATTAGGGCAAGGGGTTTTTGGCTTGGTGCTTCAGGCAGTGGTGGGCAAAATAAGCACTGGAGATAGTTTGGTTGCCTTACATGGGAAAGGTGCCAGTCGGGCCCAGAGGCTGGGCAGTGGCACACTGAAGGGGTACGAGTAAAACAACCCATCCTGCTGTCCGCAGGCCTGGGCAAGCTGTGGTGACAGCTGGCAGTCACAGCGTGGCAGAGGTGCCTGCAGGCTGGCTGCTCCCAGGGCAAACTGGAAGAATTAATGATACCAGGCAAATCCTTGGGTTTCTTGCCACTTAAATAGTGCTTCATTTACTCAGCCTCCAGGAAACTAAGTTCATACTGAAAAACTTCAATTTTTTAATTCTGAATGTGGTCATTGCTTCAGTGAAGGCCCTGTTTCAAAATGAAAGGCATTTTAAGGGTCAAATGTAGTTCACAGCATCATTATTCACCTCGTGTGCTGGTTCTTTGGGAAGTGCATTCAGATACCTGATTGTAGTGAAAATATTTTTGCAAAGCAAAAGCTTTTTTTGTGTGTCCTGAAAATGTATTTCACTGGAATTCAAAACTAACATTATTTTACCAAGGCTGCAGAGCGATGTATGAAAAACAGACAGGATTAGGACTGTTTGTGCCCTTGGATTTAATGAAGCCCATTTGCCTTTCGGCAGAGGTACCTTCCTTGGCCGCCTGCCCTTCTTCCTCAAACAAAAGTCTTTCGCTACCCATAGCTTTCCATCTTGTGTATGCTTTAAAAATGGTAATTTAAAAGCCCCGTATGGCCAAAATAGCCGTTCCGGAACGGCTCACAGCATGGTCTTTCAAACAGAACACCCAGCTACTGAGCTGTTCTGTGTCACCTCAAAACATCTGCTGGAAAACAAGGCTATAATAGATGCATTGTTCCAAGATGCTCTTTTTTCTTTTGGTTAAGTCCTGTTAAATGGCCTGTAGTTCTGTTCAGTAGAACAGGGCCCTTTTCTCTTGCTTCATCGAATGTGTGAGTGCCTGTGCTTCCTTTTCCATTTCCAGGAGTCTCCAATTAAGAGCTCATCTAATTCAAATGGTGGCTCTTCCATCCTCTTAGCCATCTCTTCCCTACCATATGTATGCCTCCCTTGTTCCTTCCCATTCCCTCAGTTGTGCTGACGTTACCCCCTCGCTTGCTGGGAAGGGACAGTGCTCACACCCTTGGCCATGGCTCATCTTCCCTTGCTCTTATTTCTGTGACTGTAAAAGTCTGTCACTTGCCAGGTTCTGTTCTTTGCCCATGATCCTCACCCTCCTGGTGCGTGCCATATGTTCCTCCCACAGGCACATGCTGTTCTGCAGTCTGTGGAGCAACTGTCCTACAGAGGGGACATCCAGATCACGGAGTGCTAATGCTATAGCACTGGCCTCCACCCACAACTCCCCTTCCCTCTTTCCTGAGAGGAGAGTAAAATTAAGTATGCCTGTTCTACAAGGACGCTTTGTAGTTCCTGCTAGGTCTACAGGTCTAGAAATGTAGAAGTTAAAATTAGAAACGAAAGGTAGCTTTGAGATTCGCAGGGCTCGTAACCCGAGAGGACCCTTTGGAGGTAGTCAATGGAGAAAGAATCTCCTGTGGCCATTCCCTTTTATTCATCCTTTGATCGAGATGTTTGCCTCTGAAATGGCAAAGTTTAAAGACTATCTACAAAAGCGCCTGCTATGAACCAGCCCCTGAGAAAGGACTGTGACTGGAGGCAGACTGGAAATAACATTTCCGCTGCCAGATGAACTTTTAGACAGTAAAATTCTGATCACAGTGGGGACAGGAAAAAGGAACACCAAGTTATGAAAAACACTTTTATTTTAAAAAAGCAGAAAAATCTATTTGAAGTTAATTGCATTCCATTTTAGTATGGCTCATAATACCCGCATACCACTCAGGTTTACTTTTAGCAAGTAAAATAACTGGAGGTCATTTGGTTAGTAACAGTTTTATTTTAATTCACATCTTCATGTAAATCCTCTTCCCATTACACAACAACTGACTTAGACTTCTTAAATTTAGACACATTCAGACCTTTCAAGTGTCAGATACAAGAAAAGGACTTTCATAAAGAAGACAACGCATTCACTTAATTATGGCTGGGATATGGAAAATGTTAAGAGTCCAAAAAACATGTTTCGTGTTTAATTATGAAATACGCTTCTGTCCGTATGTCCGTGGGAATATTTATTGCATGTCTGCCATCATACTGTGTAAAGTACAGATGGTCCTGGGAGCGCTAATGAGCTGGGTGATGAACGAAAGAACCCAGCAAACCCCTGTTGGCTTGTTGACCGATGGCATTACTTCCTCTTCTTCCCTTTCATGTTAGGGGGGAATCTCCCTCTTGGACTTGAGCTGCCCCATGCAGTCCTTCTGTGATCCCTTTTCTCTTCCACACTGCTGCCTGAGCGACCCATTCCCGCTGTACACCCTGCTGCCTTGAGAGGGGCCTGATCCTCCCTTTTCCCTTTGTGAGACAGGCTGAAGCCCCTTTGGTTACACATCCTTGTCTGTGCTCGCGCTGTGTTTAACATTTGACTGCTCCAGAGATTTCAGTGAACCAAACAAGCTTGCTGAGCCCAGAGCTTTGCCAGCCCTATAAGCCCTTCCTGTTGCTTGTGTCATCCCAGCACCTTCTGATCGGGGCCCTCAGCTGGGATCCAGGCTGTGCTGCACTGAGGCTTGGCACTGGGGAAGAAACAGGCCGCAGACACAGCCAAGGAGCAGGGAAGCTGAATGGTGGCTGAGATGCATCTACAAAGAGCAGCCCGTGCTGCCACCCCTTCCCAGGCAGATCCTCCTCCGCTCTGAGGAGAAGTCAGGCTTGGAGATGTTGACTGGGCACTGAGAGACTTCTTTAGGGTGCACTCATTTAGGAGCACCGCACTGCAGCCTCATCAGAAAAACTGGAATACTGTGCAGAGAGGGGTAAACCTTGGGGAACTGGTGAAAACATTTGAACAAAAGGGAATTATTTTAATGTGGTAATTTAAAGGGAAAGGAAGAAGGAGACGAGTGCAATTGCCTTTCGGTGAGTACCCTTTGATGTGATTTAGCTTTTCTGTCGTCGTTGTGAAAATGTATCTGAACAGCATCAAAATGTGAAATACTAACAAAAAGATGGAGACATTTGTCCTTGATTTCTTACTGTGAAAACTTCTAGATGCAAGTCAGCCAGAGCTGCACTTATTTTCTTAGTGCTGTTTTCATTCTCAAAATGAGTGTTCATGAGAAATAGGTAACAGAAAGCAACGTCATCCTGTGCCAAAAGATTCTTCTAAATCTGACGTCTTTTTGCTTCAGGAACTTTAGATGCATAAATATTTCTGTGGGTTTGGGAAGGCAGCTAGCTGTTTCCTTTCATCAGGTCTCAATGCTAGCATTTTGGGGCTAAATCCTTGTCTCTGTTGGGACACTGGACCAGGTTTCTGAGGCCCTTACGGAATTTAGGGCTCGTGCCAGTGTTGATGAATGGACTTCTAAAAACTGTCAGGCTTTGTAGAAA
Source organism: Alectura lathami (assembly GCA_013399715.1). Lineage (NCBI taxonomy): Eukaryota > Metazoa > Chordata > Aves > Galliformes > Megapodiidae > Alectura > Alectura lathami. The sequence goes on from VXAV01008531.1 coordinate 222,677, forward strand.
GCCTGGCTGGGATAGTGGTGCACTTGGCACTGGAAGCCCAGATCCTGACCAGATAGAGATTGCACACAGGGAAGCCAGGCCAGGAGAATAGCGGAACAAATTACAAATGACACCTGAAGGAGGAAAAAGAATTTGGAAAACAGCACGGATTTGGTGTTTGTGGGTTGACTGCCACAATTATAAAACTACAGTTTTCATCAGGCTTTTGCTGACGGATGGACTAATCTGGATCGTGTCCTAAAGCATAGGGACTGTGCTTTTGATCACTTGTGTTCCAGTGAATTGGGGGGGAGAGGAAAGGGGGGGGAAAAAAAAAAAACCTCAGAAAATTCTAACTAGTAGGAAAGAGGTTTTCTCACAAAAATAATAGTGAACTTGCTTTGCACAAGGGTGACCTCTTCTGGGGTCACCTGTTTTCATGTTGGGCCTTATGCCTGCAGGAATTCAACAATTCCAGAGAGAAGTATGGATAAAGACATCAGCAATCGTTTCTTCCTGTGAGAGCCCTGAGCTGGTAACAACGCTGCTTTTTGTTGCCCTGTGCAAGCCTAGGCTTACAGGCCAGATTCTTCTCCTGGGGAGAATCGTGCTGTGCAGAACCATCAGAAAGATGATGACATGGCAAGTGAAGGATTGTACAACTTTCCAGTAAGAGCTGCAGAACAATCACACAGTAAATATTGAGACCCTACGAAGCAAGGGTATTCTTACTCTGCCTCTCTCAGGGATTTCTCGTTGTTGCTTTTTCCCCTTTTCTTCAAACTACCACATGCCCCTCCTGCGGGAATGGTGACTTCCAGGCTGATGGAGATATTTAAAAACAAACAAACAGGAAAACATCAGGTGTATATATATATTTTTTTTTCTGTATTGTAGTCCTTATTTTCATGTTGCTTGCTTTCAAATAACTCCTCTGAGCGTGATGATGGTGGCAGAAGGCCAGCTACCCAAAACTTTTTTTTTCACTGTGAAGAAAAAAAATTCTTTGTACTGCATCTGGATGGATGTTCAGGAGTAGGCATCTTTCCCTGCAAGTTACCAAGTGAAAACATGCCTGAATGAGTGGGGCCCATGGCTGATGAATGACCTAGGTGAAATGTATTGATGCTGCAGCTGGAGAGTGGCACAGCACAGGTGGAATTTGGTAGTTCAGCTGTCAACAATCTTGGGAAGAATGAAGCAAAAGAGATCCTCATAGGGGGCTGGAACATACTGGTAAGGGAAAGTGAAGAAAACAGTGTACCAGTAGTGTTCTGCTTCGCTCATATATAAGAAGAGCAGTTTTACTTCAGTGCTAGCAGAACTGACGGTATAGCATTCAGGTTTGCCAACATGCTAGATGTACACAAAAAACTCATGTGCTTACCTGTGAAACATTTGTCAGTCCCATCACCTCTGGCTAATATCTAACATCTTATGGTCTCGTGCCCTGATGTGATGGGGTTTGTTTTGGATGTGTAAGAGAAAACCCTGCCTGATAAAAGAATGAACAAAGCAAGTAAGAAAACTCTAATCATATGGGATATATAGATGATAGAAAACGTTGCCTTTACAGAATCACAGAATGTTAGAGATTGGAAGGGACCTCCAAAGATCATCTAGTCCAATCCCCCTGCCGAAGCAGGAACACTGAGATCAGATTGCAGAAGGAACGCATCCAGGTGAGTTCTGATTGTCTCCAGAGAAGGAAACTCCACAACCTTTACTCACTCTATTTCATATGGTGTGTATTGGTGGTTTAAAAAAGTGGATGAATGTAGCTACTTGCATTTGAAAGGTAAAAACTGTGTATGTTGTATGGTTTGCAGAGTTTTTTTGAGAGATCTATGGACGATTGAATATTTGGGTTCTATTTTAAAACTTAATTCTATAGCTGAGTTACGAAAAACACTCGCTAAACTCAGAGTTCTGTGAGCCATCTGTCAGCCAAGAACACCAAGAAATGAATCAGCCAGCCACGGCAAGGTGTCTCCACTGACATTCAGCAAAGGCCACGAGGTTGTTTTGGGCCAGCACCTTTTATTTAGGGTCTGAAGAACTTAGTAACTTAGCTGTGGTAATTCCTGTGTTAGCTCAGGTGTACCTACATGTAAACCTCCTAGGACTGCTTCAGTCAAGACACTGGACTAACCCTTTAAGACATTTTTAGTGCATTTCAGCTGCACTTTTTTTCAACTCTTGTCATGAAGCTTTGTTTTCACATGCAAAGCACTTTTTGATTTGTAATTGTGAATGACAGGATCGCTCCTATCCTCAGAAGTAGCAATGAGTTGTAGGAATAAAGCTCTTTCTTATACTCTATTCCCATTGATGTAAACATCATCACTCTAGCAAAATTTTATTCTAACAAAGGGAAGTGTTACTGATATGTATTAAGAGCGTTATACTAATAAGCACATTTAAATCAAGTGCTGGTCTTGAGGTTTCTCTTCATTCTGTTTGTCACTTTTAGATGCCTTTTTTCGAAATTCTGAACAAAGGCACTAAATTCAACATTAACTCACAAAATATCCATTGAACTAGCCTAAAGCCTTCAAGTTAGAACAAGAAAGAAAGCAAAGGATTGTTGTTGAAGATGTGAATTAATTTTTAATGAATGAATGAGTATATTCAACCATTTATAAGATTTAACTTACAGATGTGCCACCTTTCCACAGCTGAGGAGAGAGCTGTTATTGAGAACAAGCATAGTACTTGAAATTCAGCCTTGCTCTGCTTTTAGTTAACCAAGAACATAGACCCCAGTGAAGAATTGCCAGTCCTGAGACACGGAAGCTGGAGTTGTGCTGGAGGCCAAAATACCTGTGCAAACGTGTGACTTAGCAGGGCCATCAGAGTTGGTCTGAAACTCACTGACCCTCCGTGCATACAGAGCAACGTGAGTGCTGCTGGTACTGTCTTACTGCAGAGTCAGAGCCAGGCATATGGCTTCCTGGCTCTGACCGTCTTCTAGGCACAGGTCTTTGAGGGACCTTGGCTGTAAACTGAGTAGGATTGCCAAAATGCCAGCTAAGTTTTAAGATTGTTTGCCTCTAAAATAACTGTGGAGTCATCTTGTGCAAGCTCCTACGTTCCTAGTTCCACAGAGGTACTTTACTTAAGGAAAAAGACCACGTAACAAAAAACCAGCATGTAATAGCTCAGGTAGTGCAACCTATGCAAATCAGAGGTTTTAATGCTCACTGAGCTCTTCAAGACTGCTAATATACCAAAAATCTGTTTTGCAGAGGAAAGAGAAGAATGTTTGAAGTACTACAATTGTGTTTAGTAATTTACAAGCAAACACTTCTTTGACTAGTGCGTGTTCATACAACAAACCTGAAGAACCAGCTATGAAGCTGGGCATAAATTAAACCTGTAATGCAAAGACTGCAAATTAAGTTCCTGAACACATCAACTGAAGTAGTTTCTGCTTTGGTTATATAGCTTGCTGAAACAACAGGTTCTGTAAGCTGGGATTTAGGAGAGCTCCCAGCTGAACTGACCACAGCCAATCATACCACAGACTGCCACAAGTTTTGGACAAAAAAGCAGATTTCTTCAGAACTTGGTTGTCAGCTACAAAGTTAAAACTCTTTTCTGGAAAGCATAGCTTTCTTGGGAGTATGTTATTTCAAGCTTCTGGAACAAACTCCCTCAGGAAGCAATAATCACAGCTCGGGCCTTAAAGCCCACCAAGTCTCAACCTCGAGCCCTGGGCTGGCTGCCACCCACTGGATCAGCTGTCCAGGGCCCATCAGACCTTGAAGGAAGGCCTTGAACACCTTCATTTAACTACCTTAAATGTCATTCTTCTTCTCCAAATGCCTTTGACCTTGGTCTTACTAACAAATATAGTGTACATACTGGGAATGAGAAGAAAAATGAACTGTGTTTGACACTGAGTCCTTGCTGACTGAACAGTGGGAGAACATTCACATACAACAACTGATGTTAACACCACAATAAATACATTTATTGAGCTGGCAGGCGTAGAAACCTGAAGTAGTAGTCTGGAGTCTCTTACAGCACTCAGCTGAGATATCTAAGTAACGTTAGTTTTGACAACATAGTCTAGTTTATGCATATTTTTACTGTCATACATTTATTATTGTGATTTTTAAGGAACAGACCAACGAGCATTTCTTGTATAGATGTTCTGAAAAAATTGTATCTGGGAAAAAGCATTGCTTTTAAAGCAAAAGTAGCATTAAACACTGACGAACAGTACAAAAATGCTGAAAAACCTACCTACAGTAAGCCGATAATTCTGAGGGTCTCACCATTTGTTAGCAAACCCACAGTAAGTGTTTCCCTTTTGCTTTTGAGCGTTTTAGAGCTCTTTTTGAAAGGCAGGATTGATGTTTTCAGAAGAGACGTTTCCAGAGGCAGAGATCAGCATCTATAAAGCAACCCTGCTGCTTTCCCTCAATTCCTGTACATGCTCTCCAGAGCTATCATTCTGCAGAGTTATTTATACCATGCAAATCCCTGATCTGCTGCCCACTGCTAAGCTGGCTCTCCCTAATGCAACTGTTAGGAAGTGTACGTTAAACATGTGCTTATAGAACAGTTACTGAGCTGTACTGCAAGTAGGGCTTGGTTTCCTCCCAACCATAACAGTCAATGCAGTTACAATAAAAAGTGCAGAAGAAAATTACTAAAGGTTTTACAGTTTGACTGTGTGGGGAAGTAGATGAATGTAAACATGTATCCGTAAGAGAGCAGCCAAATGACCGTATCAAACACTCGCACTGAAGGTAACTTCAAATACATCTTTGGACCATCAAGCAACGGCTGCACAGATCCAAGCACAGGGACTTTGGTGAAGTGAAAGGCTAACAACTAGAAGCTGCAGTTCTCTGGCACTAAGGCTGTTTGTCTGTGGTCCTGAAAGGCAGATTTGTCCATGAAACGTTTTGTTAAATGAAGATAGCTGGCTTTCAAGAACACATCTCCTAAAGACAGACTTGACCTTTTCCTCAAACTCTTGCTTTGTTTACTGTAACAAAAATTATGTATGAGATCTTGAAAATGCTATGCTTTTCAGGCAGCTCTGTCCTACACCATAGTTAATACTGCATTTAGAAAGTAATATGAAACTTACCCTCAACAAAAATATAGCAGGTTTTAGGGTTTATTTCAGAAATGTTGATATACACAGTGTTAATTACAGATTTTCTTTTAAAAGTTATATTAATGAAGCTGTTTTAAGTCTTAATATAGTGACAAAAGTATGGGTTTGAAGTTATCTTAATGCTGTAGCACGTCTGTTTTTGTCATGTTGCCATCCAGGTCATGGTGTTCCAGTCTTATTTCTGGCCAAGCTGGGACAGCTACATATGAAGAGACAAAAAACACTGGGTTGGTAACCTTATTCTTCCAGTACAATTAATATTTAGTTCATACAGTAAATGTTTCTGTCCTACAGCCTTTGGTTGTTTCTTACAACCAAAAGCATGCTGGTGACAGAATATTTAATGCATACCCTCACACAAGAGGATCTCGGTTTCAAATCATGAGATCTGAATAAATTTGTGTTAAAATCTAGTATATACAGTCTTGGAGGAACAAGGAAATTAATTAAGCTGATTGAAGAGTTTCCTCTCATGTTGGGAGGAAGTAAAGCCAAAGGCAGTGATAGCTACTGACGGGCTATTATTTGCTGACCACTGTGACTAATTTGTGTTCTGCATTCGCATTGGAAGAGTCAGAAGTAACAGCACCACTAACTTCAACAGCGTTAAAAAGACCGACTCTAAGGTAGGTGTGGGCAGCCTCAAGCTCCCCCAAGGCCAGGACCTAGAAACAGCAAACTTTGGGACACAGGGTTCAAAAATTGCTGCTCAACTGTGATCTTAACTTGGAAGAGCTGCTAGAATAGACTGGGAAGAGGTTCTGTTTGTGGAAAATATCAAGATCTAAGTTGTGCATGTTGGTTTGTTTGCTTCCCGGTAGGATTTCATGTTATTAGGAGCCATCTCACCCACATTAGCTGGTAGCTCACACTGATAACACAGGCTGTCAAAAGTTAGCGACGACTCCAAACCCCCTGCTTCAGTCCAGGTGAAAACAGGTAACAAATGTATTTATTTTTCACAGCAGTTTGTTTTTACAAACAAAAAGTAAGTTAACAAACAGTTATGGAAATAATACTCATAACACGAATAAGTACTGCTTATTAATAAGCAATTACAGAGTTGTTCTTAAAGGCACCTACCTGTTTTATAAACTGTGTAGCATTAAAAAGTTCACTGCAGCCATAGAGGACGTGTTTGCCTTGCTTACCCTGAGAAAAACAAAAGACAGGAAGAAATCCAGTGTTAACAGAGTAGCAGAGGTGGCTTTAACTAACTGTATACCAAAAAAAAAATTTCTTGATGATCTTTTAAGTCCTGTACTTCTGTGTTAGAGCTAGAAAGCTCATTTCCTTAGGTGATGGAAGACATTAAATCAGCTTTTTTTTTTCTTTTTTTTTTAAGAAGGATCAGCAACCATGTTATGTTGAGTTCAGTTGGGTACATAATAACCCTAGGTTGCAGTGAGCAGCTGGATGGAATTTGCCTGGTAACACAGCATTTTGGAGATGAAAATTGGTGTAAGTAAAGTATAGTTCCAGACAGCACTCCCAGTGCTGGGCTAGTGCTCCTGTGGTTCCTTGAAGTTTGAGGACAGGCTCCAGCAATCTGTTAAGCTACTTAGCACTTCCCCTTCTTAGCCAGATCTCTGTGGTTTTAGAAAACAGTTAACACCTTTCTAGCTCCATGTGAGTGATAAATGATGAACAGTCAGGAACCGGCCATACAACAGCAGCAATACAAAAAATACAAATGGAAGAGGCCTGTCTGCACAGACAGGAAGGTCAAACTTCCTTGCCAGAGAGCAGAACAGGAGCGCAAGCTTTCCCAAATGACCCTGCTCCGTATGTATTCCCAGGTGCGCCGTTTCAGCAGAAAGTCACAGAAGCAGATTCTAACAGTCCGTAGCTGGTGGTCACATGCTGATCGGGGAGATGGTCAGCTTGCTTCAAGTCCTCATCTTCACTGACTTGGAGCGGTTTGTGGTGATAAGCTGCTCTTGTCACTGAGTAGGGACTTGAGCTTTAAATTTCTGAGACCTGAAGAGGTCTGGTTTTGATCTAAACTGGTATTTTGACAGACTCCATTTTCAGCAGTGTGAATGACTGGCATTTATTTGCTGCACAGTACAAAAAAATCTGAACATTAGGAATAATTGTGAAATGGAACTGTTGCCTTTCAGGCAGCTCTAAAATACACACTCCTCTACAACTCCAGTCTGAACTATGTAATTCTTCTAACAGAAGAATTGAATATGCTTTAAACAAAAGCATATTCAAAGTTAATTACTTCATACATTTAAACAAAGAGCTCTATTGTGTCACCCAATAGTTACTGGAGCCAAGCTGAAACTGCTTAACATTGCAAATAATGTAACCTCACTGCTCTTCAAAGTCTAGGGTTTTGGTGTGTTAGGTTTTTTTTTTTTTTTTGACTGAAGAACTATGCAGAATTTGAATTTCTTGATGAGTGATAATGTCCAGCACAGGTGGATGTCAGGCAGTACCTTTCTAACCATCCACAAAAGGAAATGAAAGGACATGCTAAGTTTCTACGCCTTGAAATTCTGACAACGCATTTTCAGCATGTTGTTGGCTAATTTATCTGTTTTAAGGCACAATCTTCCTTACCAACATTAAAAATATTTGCTTTTTGATGAAGTGAGATTCTAGCACAGAACTGAAAATAACTGGATTTGAGGGCTTCTTAGTTCTCCTTCAAAAAAACAAAAAATGTCAAAGCTGAACATTGCTTCCTGTTTCTGAAAGTTTTAAAATACTTTCTCTGTTTTCAGAGGCAAACTGGTAAAACGCATAGCGCTTAGAAAAATAAAGTAGTGAATAAAATCTTTGTTGTATCTGTATCTGCTTGCAAGAACAGACCTGTGATTTTTTTTTTTCCTCCTTTTCATTCTGAAGAAAGACTGATTGAATATTAGAACAATTAATAAGCTACATCTGGTGAAACAACAGCTGCTGGAAGCACACTGCATGGAAAAGCAGATTTTGTTGGACAGGTCATCTGGGTGAGGCAGGCACGTCTCTGGGGAGCAGGGTGAGGGCAGTCAAGGTTTCCTTCTTCCTTAACTCCTTTTTCAGAAGCAAGGGGCCAAGTAAAGGTGAGGGAGGCTTCCCCCCTTGGGAGGTCATATCCCACTGCTGAACTACAGCCTGAGCGGCGAGATGTGCAGCATGCGTCAGCTGTAACGACCGATGGAGGAGAAACCTCTGTCCACAGCTTCCAGAACAGCAGCAAACAAATCCGCATGTCCAACCTCTGACTCTCCGTAAGAGCTAACATTACCAGCCCTGCAGCTCCCAGTTCCTTCTGTCCTTCTGTTTACCCTGTGACTTCCTGTTTGCCCTCTAATTCCTCAGAAACTTTGTGTGAACAACTGGGTGTTTAACTTGTCACTGTAGAGAAGCTCTGAACAGACATGGGCACACACAGCTGACCTCAGCTCTGGCAGCACCCAGCTCAGTGCCTGAGAGGTGCGTTAGTCTCTGGCAAATCCAGATTTTAGTAGAAGAAACAGACACGGCTCACAAGTACACGTGCTGCCGGGCATCTGTTGAACTGATACAGCACCTGAAGCACCTTTGGGTGAACTAAGGAGCAAGCCAGTTTGAGACTCTGCTACAGGCAGAAAGCTCCAAATAGGTATGAAGAACATTGTAAGTGCTAAGCTGTACCTAAGCAA
>VXAV01008531.1:237999-276019 GCA_013399715.1 Alectura lathami
TTTTTTTTTTTGTTTGTTTTTTTAAATACACCATTCCTGCTGAAATAAGATCTGAGGCTGCAGGAAAATAAAAACTGTATTGCATTTTATTTGCTTTAAGTAATGTCTGGGCTGCCAATAAAAAGGCTTCATTACACAGTTGCTTTCACAAATAAAATTCAGGCTTAATTTTTAAAGATTTCTGTTTAAAATAAGAAAAGACCCACAGAAATATCCTTGAAGTTCAGTCTGTGCCTGCTTTTCTGCAGAAGCTGACAGGACTGATTTGGTTAGATTAAGGAAGTCCTCCAGTTTTTGAATTTTCTGTTGTAATGCATGAGAGGTAAATCCACACTACGTCCTAAGCCTGAAAGATGTCATTCACTGACAGAGATGGTATTAACCAACATCCAGCTCCATTCACACGTGCCCTAGCTAAGCGTTACGTACCTCTTGAGTCAACACAAACGTGCATGCTGGGTTGACTAGGGGTAAATTCCTTCGGGGACATTTTTATAGTGACATTAAATGTCTGCACATCAAGTTCACCTGTACTCAAGCATCAAAGTACTTTATGGAAGGTGGTGTTCAATTTCATATCTATGGGTGAAATCTGTGTGTGTCTGACAATGTGACTGATTAAAACCTTAAGTCTTCCTAAAACAAAAGCCAATCTCTATTTAGCAATATTAAAACACAGCAATGATGCTGTTAGATTTACAAATAGAACATTCCTTTATCACTCAATAATTTCAAAAGCAATTACTTGAAAGTGCGCTTTGACCAATCAATGTTACTATTTTGAAAAGAACAACAACAAAATCTACACCACTGACTCTAAGGTCATCACATTTCAGACCAAGTATTTCCAGAAAAGGTGTCACTACAATTGGTGTAAACTTTTCCAAATCCATTCCTAAGCTGGTGGCCTGAGGAAGCTTGCATTTATTTTGAAACTTTGTTCCAGTTTTCACCTAAGCACCCAGTAGCTTCTAATTGTGGATTTCCACGTCCAGTGTTCCGAGTGACCTCTGCTGGATGGCTGCATACATGAGCCCTGCACATCCTTGCCAAGCCTTGCAGATAGGGGCAACAGTCCACTCGGCTGCCGAAAATGGCATCAATTCCTTGGTTTGCTAACAGAAAGCAAATTTTCTGCCTAACAATCATGACTACTTCTTATCTTTATTTAAATTGTACTTTATAGATAGCATTACTTGCATATTGATCATTTCCCTGTTTTCCTATTATTTATCTCCATCTATAGATTGCTGAAATCTGAAGCTGCAGGTGCACGAAGAGTATTTTAGACGTGCTGAGTTCTGCTGCTTTCCAGGCACCCCTCTATTTCTGTCATAACCACTGCAGCGAGAACAAAATCCAGCATTAAACCTGTGGGCCCTGGGTATACTAAGTATACTGATAAACCAGTGTGAGGTGCTACAGTTCTTATCTCTGATTCTGACCTCACTGAAACAGGAAGAGTGACACGATGTGGCAGACATTAAATCTTTTAAAATGACTTCTAACAGGTGATTTTTTTAGAACAGATTTGTGTATAGCATGGTCATATGTAACTGAAGGAACTAAATAAGTAGTAAAAAAAAAAAAAAAAATTGCTTTAACTGAAAGATGTTTGCCTACTTTTAGCTGTAAATTCTGGCAATTGTCCTGACTGTGCATCTAGCACTTGATCATTTCAAAGCTTTGCTAAGTTGGGCAAGTCTTAGTAAGTTTTCACAAAAGCAAGGGGAAGAGAACACTTCTGACCAGAAGGAAACAAAACAAAACAAACCACACCAACAACCTGGTTTCCAACTAAAAGACTGGAAGACTGTTAAAATATTTTCCTCTAAACAGCAAAGCCTCAAAGGTGTGCGAAACAAAATTTTCTTTAGTACACTTGTTCATAACTACTCGACTTGAAATTGTGCTCTTAAAAAAACACCATGACTCAAAGAAAGTTTCAGCCCATAGTTGAACTTCTAGAAATTCAGGAGCAACTGAAACTCAGTGTAGTACAAGAGTCATAGAAGCTCAGTACAGAACCCCCCCAAAACAGCAGTTCTATTGCGATGCAATTAGACCTCATCATGCTGTACTATCATGAACAAAAAGTAGCTGTGGCATATTATGTGTCACAGCCTAAAGATTTGCCACTCTTTCCACGTGAAGGCGGTTATACTCACAGGGTTTGACTTCATCTCCATGAGGTTGTCCAATATACGCGTGACTGGTAGGTTCTGTGACAGACAGAAAACATGGAACGAAGGGAATGCTGAGTTGCTTACTAAGGCTGATTCACAAGCACACTGTTATTTACAGGACAGCGAGTAGAACATTTGAAATACTACTTTAAACAGTTTTGCTCTTGTGTTCTGGGTAAGTTCAGCATTATCGGCACCTAAATTGCCTTCTGTACGGAATATTGATAACACCCACCCCGTTGGTAATACTCCTCAAAGAACAGATACAAAGCTACTTTAAAAACCCTTCGGTACCAAAATAAAGTGCCTGCTGGAGAACGCAGTATTATCCTCAGCAGTCAACACTCCACATGACACCCCTTTCACCCCAACTTGTTCTCTGTTTAAAGCCACCAGCTTCAGGTCAGAATTCTGGAAATTCAGACACGAATAGGTGCCCTGCAAGTGACACGGCGCGTTGCTGTATATGCAGTCATCTCAGGCCTTTCCGACACCAAGGAGCCAAGGTTACTTCACTGGGTTTTTAACCACACATAACAGAAATGTTCTACAACATGGCTTATTTCATCTAGCACTTTTCCTAGGTGCATTTTTTAAAGACCAGCTAAATTTCAGCTAACAGCTTGGAAGCTGAGCCACAGAGGAGATCTCCACAAAGGAGATCAATGATGCTTTCTGGTTCTGCATCCCTGGGCTCTGCTCTGCTGCTTTCACGCTGGAACAAGCTGCCATTGTAACAGTCCATCACAACAGTGCATCTGCTGCTTACTGGGAGAGGAACCCTAGGAGAGCTTTAAATTCTCGTTGTGCTAATGGTCAGTACAATGTACCAACAGTTAATACAAGGCAAAGGAGCTGAGAAGAAGACCCCGTATGAGAAATTCCAGGACTTAGTTAGCTACCCGTGCTGCTGTGCCCATCAACGACAGCATCAATACCAAGTCCTTTTACTCTGAATTCCACAGGTGCTCTTTGTGAACACCTTTGGAGCTGACATTCTCTCCTGACTGCACAGACGGCCAGTTTGGCTTGCAGAAGGCACTGTCCGTTATGTGACTCTTTGGCCATTTGTTCTGTCTGCGTCATCTTCCATTCCATCTTCTGCCAGCACTACCAGTTGCTGTGGAGCTTCTGTTTACAAGGTTAAGTGAATGTTTGAAGCTGGGCCACCTCACAGAAAGCACACTTTGCTTTCCAAGCACATTTCAGGATTATGGCTACTGTATGTTACCTACGGGGAGTCGCTGGCAATGCCTGAATGGTAACTGAACAGAGAATGAACTCTTCCAGCCTATCACTCTGAAGACTGAAAGATTTACCCACCAGCAGAGCCTGACGATACTTTTTCCTGATTTTATTAACGACAGAGGTAAGGAAAATTGTTTTTCTAAATGTTCATAACGCTTTTTTTTTTTTTTTGCCATTTAAACTTACTTGTTGCTTCAGAACCAAGTTCTTCACACCTTCCATCACAAACTGTGATCCGGTATTCATAACACGTGAAAACAGACTGAAAAACAAAATAAAGATGAATGTAACGTTTTTTCATTTGCATTCTTAGCCTTTATACTGATATCCAATTCCCACTGAAGCCAATGCAACTCAGGTACTAATTCACTCAGTTCTTCATGAAATAAGCTGTTTTTCAAACCACGTGGCAACCAAGTGTATGGGAATGCACCTATAATTTAGCAATTAGATTCCTACCGATCAGCAGCAGTCTTGGGTTCTAGTCTTTGACCCACTGAACAGTTTATTTTAAAACTTCAGTAGTGCAAGGATTTGAGTGCTCCTGCCCCAGTCAAGATCCTGTCCTAAGTGGGTGTCTTAATCACCAGAGTTAACAGAGATGCTCACTACTGCCAGCCTACCAAACAGTAACTCACCCAAGTAAGACAGCAGCAGAACTCTCTCTAACCACACTGGGACAGACTCCTTAAGGCAGTGACAGCGCAGGTCTGAAAGTACAGCTGGCACTGAGGATTCCATCTGGCCTAAGTACAGCATACATACAGCCATGATCTTCCCTTTCAGTGTCTTAAAATAAATAACTACACCTTTCCATATGCTGACAGACACCCAGTCCAGGAAATCCTAAAGAATGATAAGTGCATTCTTGCACCCCAATCTCCTGGCCCTAGAGAGGGCCTATTTTGAACGCACAGGGCTGTTCTTCTCTTCTGCCAGTGACTAAGTAAGGCTCAGGCTGCTGACTGTCTTAGGTTCACCTCCTGGTGCTGAGTCCTCCTCCTGTAAGAGCCTGTACGTTTCATGTGAACCACTATATTAAGTTGCTTTCTGGATTTAGCCGCATCTCCTTCTGTTTTTCTGTGTGCAAGTCCTGTGCACTGTTACTGGGGAATAAGCACGTCTTATTCTGCCTGTAAATTAATTTTTTTACAGATAGGGAAATATTTTATTCTGGGTCACACTTTCAGTACTACTAAAATAATCTACAGGAACCCAAAGGTTTACAGAAAATTAACCAAAAACATACCCCAAAGGTTTAGGTGTAGCGTTTCCATAGCTGGCTGGAGCTGAAGCCATCTTAGTGAAAGCCCTGTGAAAGCAGGGGTAGAAATCAAATGCTTCATCTCATGGCACATCCTGCTGTGCAATGTTCCACTCCGGTCATTTGAAAGTGAAAATACTTATGCTTCTCAAACTGTCTCAGGAAGATGCATCTCTTATTAGATGCATCCCTCTTATCTAGAGCTACGACGGTTAAGGAACTGAAAGGATTTAGATTTTATATTTACAAGACAAGGAATGTATTTTTATAACGTGTAACTACAGTAGCTGGTAGGCAGCACGGCCCTTTGGTAGGAACCACAGAATCTGGAGGCTGAACAAGCCCAACTTCTCACAGAACTCTGCATTTTTACTCTCTTGGATAATTAAGGACATTGGTATGTGTCCTGTGCAGTACTGTTCTGGCATTGTTTGAGTTCAGCTGTAGAATAAGATTTTGCATGTATCACCATAACAGTGGCAGCAATGTTTAAGAATAATTTACCATGTATGAGAAGTACACATAATTCTTTGATACCGCACTGAATTCTGTAGAATTACCCAACTGCAGAGAAGTGAAAAGGAAATTACTCACTTCCATTGTTTTATGTAGCTCAAAGGGGCAAGATTACAACCTGCATCCATCAGTGCTTTTTTGTACTGCTCCAAATCAATCTGAAATTACAAAGTGGAGAATTGCAACAACTTTAGACTACTCTTAACTCTACTCTCTCCATGTGGAATACAAGATAATATCTAAATATCTATCTAAATATTAAATAAGCAATGCAAAGTTAAAAAGCAATCATGAATCTTAATCCTGTCCCTTACCAAGTAAGGAAACACAACAGAAAATGCAATTTGCTGTAAGCAGCTCGCATTAAACTTAACTGTATTTGTGGAATTAAATCCTGTGGACTTGCAGCTAAGGGAACAGGCTGCTCTATCAGCATCTTTCAGAAACCTGACCAAAAAATGGTTTCTTGTAAGTGTCGCAACAGCAGCTAATGAACATGCAGTTAATAGACATGGGTAAGAATTGGCATCTCTTTGCCTAACCCAGCCTAACTTTTTCCACCACTTTAGCACAGTCAGTACAGCACTTCATCGTAAAATGCTTCCCTGTCACCTATATTAATTCTCTATTACATAATATTTCTACAGTATAGTATTTCCTTGAAATTAATGATCAGAAGCTCTAAAGAGCTGTTAAGAAATTGCCTCCCAGGTTATTCTGGTATTGGCATAAGTATCTCTACATTATGCATCTGCTAGCTGACTGACCAAACTATTCTTGAATATACAAGGATAGAGTGAAAGAAGTCATGCTACCATTTTTTTCTATCTACTAATGCTGGGCAGTGGAGCAGAACAATAGAAACTGTGCCAAGGTGAGGCTTGTAGTTACTCTGAACTAAATGTTTCAGAAGACAATCTTCCTCCTGACTAGCCATTCACATCCTTCGAGACAGCAGCTAATGCCTGGGAGCAGACTCCCCGATAATCCCACAGACTTCATTTGAAGATTTACTGTTACCTGGGCACTTCAGCCCTCTGTTCACAGGGAAGCAGAAATACCTATCGAATCCCGAGATGAGACAGAAAAATCCTGCTGGGTAAAACGTGGTGTTAAAGCTGTGAAGAACGTACCTCTGAAGGTGCCTGAGCTGAGCTTATGTAATAGATAAGAAATAATCGCAGTTTGTCTTCTGGAGTTCCTGCTGCAGTGAAACACACAGATGAAAAGTGTAACTATGCAACGTTAACTGCCCTTCAACAGCAGTACAGGTGTACAGTCAGACCTCTGGGCATGGCAGTTGCTATCTCGAAGCATGGCCCTGTGCAGTATCTACAGCAGTCAAAGGCGTTCAGCAATCCATTAAACGCTGGGTGAGGCTGGCTGGCTGCTTCTGCAGGGTTACATGTGCCAGGTTTGCTTTTAGCAAACACTATTCTTCAGGTACAAGTGACATACAAACTAAGTTATCTGCTGGCATTATGTCTTATTTTATGAGGGACTGCAAGCATTAACAGGCAGCAGAACTGTGAAAGACACTGAAGAAAAGCATAAAAGCCACAGCACCAGAGGTTTTTGAGCTCTACAACTTGTTTGTGCAGCTCTGGAGCTGACTGCCCTGAAACACCTGAGGGCTGCAAAAGCACTTCTGTAAACCTTTGGTCAGGAAAGGGATGCTGAACCTCTGACTCGTCTTCAGGGAGGACTTTGCCTCCTGCATTACTAACACACCATTCCTTGGAGAAAAGCACTGCTACAATTCTTGGGAAGCATTATCCATAGGGATCAAAATTCATCTCTCCCAGATCAAAATGATGACCTGGCTGTCCTTGTGCTCCTTGGACTATAACCAACTACATCAGATTTTGAACAGCAGCTGCTTTTTTTTTTCTAGAAGAGAATCACAATCAATAAGCACAGTTTCAGAAGTGCAACTTCTCAAATCAAACATTTCAAATTTGTAATCCAACCCTTCATTAGAAAAGGCAGCTGCCTTTAGATATAGTTCAGCATTTTTAAAAATGCACCTTTCTGTACTCATGGCGAAGAAAAAAAAGTGTTGTATTTTTTTCCCCAACTGTGGACTATAGATCATGACAGCAGGGGATCACCTCATCTGATATGCAACTTCTGTTTGTAAGTGAGCACAAATTTAGTTTGGCAGAAGACAAGAAGCCCATCTTGCAGTAAGCGCTGTCATAATGAACACTTCTGACTTGTTTCAACTTTTTCTGAGAAAAAAAGTTTTAATAACCATCAACAAGTAACAGTAAGACAGAAAATCAAAAACTGAAAACATTTTGTATCATGGGAACCAAAAGCTAGCTTTCAAGGTGGACCTCCATTTGGAGTCAGCTTGGGTTAAAACACACGCTGTGCATCCTAAATCTACAGTGCACGAGCCTTGGTTTCTGTAACTGCCTTGGACACGGTCTCCAGCTTGCCAGTTTACAGCTGGTGTCCATACGCGCGGCAACTTGATAGCATTTCCCTCACTGCGCATGTCTACCGTGCCTACAGTGCTCCTACAAGGTTCATGCCTGTAAGAGCATCAGAAGTGCTTAGACGTGAACCTTCTAAAAAATTAATAAACTGAAAATAAAACTCTTTGATTATATCATGCGCACTTATATGAACATTAGGACAACCAATTTTTTTTCTGGCAAAAGTACTTTACTCTAAGCATACTGCTGATACAAAACACTGGTAAGATGCAGCAAGGCTGCCTGCAAAACATTCACATTTTTTTCCTAAGCTATGGTCTGTGACAGCATGGAGGATGGGATGATAAATCATCTGAAGAAAACTTGACAAACCTAAAATAGAATGATTTTATTTTCAACTCAAAACCCAGTAGGAAGCCTTTAGGGCTACTGCTTGACTAATAGGGCAAAGCAAAATCGGTAACTCCAGTGTCAGCACCACTCCAGGACGCAGCAACACCCGCTGAACTGGGGGACAGCTGGCTGCCAGGAGCGGTAAATTACCGCAGGACAGTAAAAACAGGAGGATGGAGCTGTTAAGTGCTCGAGTCCAAGTGCTGCTGTAAGAGCTCTGCAGGTGTCACTGTCCACAAGGCAAGCATCCCACAGACCACACAAACGAGGAGTTCACTGCTGAACGTGCTGGAAGACTGATGCATTGGACCTTCAACATAGATGTTTGCTGCTGGCATCCAACAGCAAATCACACAGCTGGGAGCTGGTCACTTTTGCAAGATAGCATACGCTGAATGGCAACAATTGCTTGGAAACAATTTGATACAGACTGCAATATAAAAATCCATACAAAGCGTGGGTTCACGTTCAAGTAACTGATCCAGGAACTGATCCAGGAGAATACACTAGCAAGCTTAGCAATCTCTGTTTTCATATATAATCATCAGCTGTTCATGCAAACACAGAAGTTAAAACAGTACAGTTACCTCTGAACATGGAAAAGGGTTGGTTTATATCGGTGATTAACAAAGACTGTCCATATTCTACTTTTGTATTACCAGTGGATGCTGCCCACTTACAGACCGACGTCTGGCACTACAGAGTTTCTGAGTCTGTTACTTTATCTACTTTATCAAGAGACTTGATCCGAGATCTGTAAAACTTAGTAGCTGAGACTTTTACCTATCATATACAATTTCTTTGACTGCCTTTTGACCCTATAGCACAGACGCTAGCCAAAGCTTAGAAATAAAGTCAGCAGAATTTATATATATTCTTTTTCTGTAAGTAAGAATCACTACAGAAACTCCGAGCACACATTACATTCAGTATATAGACTATACACATAAGCCAGCAACAACAAAGCATTTTCTCAAAGAGCACACTGGGAAAAGAGCAGGGACTCTGGGTCTCCAGACCTCGAGGTGTGCAGCACACCTGCCAATACTTTTTGCTGCACACAGGCCTGCAGACCCCACCTGCCTTTTACAGTCTTGTCCTGCAGGCTGTTTCCTCCCGGCTGCCTGCGATCAGATCCCATCAGAACCCGCCAGAGCGCTGTGACATCGCTCGGGGTGAAAGGCTGCAGTGACAGCTACGTGAAGCTGGGGTCCTGCAGAAAGCTGAGGACCCATTCTGGCCTCGGCCTTTGACAGAAAGGTCCCACTGACTCCTGCTGATGGGGAATCTGGGCATCACCCAGCCTGTGAAGCTGTTCTGTGTGAACCATTCCTCAACCAGCTAGGACACCCTGCTCCTGGATGCTGGAGCAGACATGCCACAGCTGGGTGAAGGCTTGTGAAACCTCGGGGAGACTGTCAGCGAGCTGGCCAGCTGACATCTCGATTCCCTTCTCCACCTCCTCTCACTCGTTTTTTCCCCTCACACATCAAAAGCTACCTACAGTGCTACCCCTCAATCTAGCCAAATCCCGTGCAATGCCCTGTTCTGTTCTGACTTCACAGTGTATGCGTTATCAAACATGCAGTGTGATTCCAAAGGATCAGCACTGTTCTGAGCACACCATTCCAGGCTATCATAGTACATAGTGGAGAAGCACAATTCAGCCTTCAGAAACGGGGAGTTAGGAATGGATCGTCATGTTGCTGCAAAAGTTGCCATTATTTTGGGCATTACTCAGCCTAATACTCAAATCAGTAAAAAGCTGTTTCCTTTACCAGTCTTGCACAGCATGCAATACACACCTGCTCTTTACCACCTGTAAGTTATAGCATGTGTAGCTTTACTGCATCTCTTAACAACACTGACACCAAGTTCAGATTTAAAGTACTCACCATCTGGGTCAGAAATCATGTCCAGGAGAGACTTATCCAGAGTGGATTTGCTCATTATTTTTTCCTCATATTCAAAATACACATCCAGCTTTCTAGTCTGTGTAAGAAGAAGTGTTAGGATTAACATCTTCACACAATGAAGACTTTCTTTCCTCTTATAAAGTTTTAGTTATCAGGACTGTTTTAAAAAATATGTTTAATTAAACTGCCAGAATAAAAAACCCTAACGCTTGCTCTTATCAACTCTCAGAAAATTGGTGCTTATGTAATTCTCACATTAGAACCAAAAATGCATGTTAAGCAAAGGAGGTCTGACATGCAAGTATGAAACTGGAAGAGGAACTTAGTTTTCAACTGTGCTTCTGCTATAGCTGAAAACTACATGCCATCACACACAGTGCTCTGTTCAGGTGAACACTGTCACGTTAATGCTGCACATCAAGTCTCCCAGTCAACAAGACAATTACCCAATGCAGACAAACGTAGGAAATTCCTAAGTCCACTAAGGCATCATCCCAGAGAACACTGGGAGCTCTCTGTTCCTTTCACATCTAAAGGGCTGGTACTGAAATACCTCATTTACAATAAGGTGGAAGGCTTCATCACTGGGTTATCTGGCTGACGCTGGGAAGAAGTCTTTTCATACAATGACGTATTTGCAGAGCAATCACATGCAGACCAGGCTGTGACAATCCTTCTTTAGGAAGGACATCACAGGTACTGCATGAAACTCACAAGACAAGAGCTCTGTGGAAGACATCAGGTGACCACGCCACTAATGGCTGCACGACAGTGCACCTGCCCACAGCCAAGCTGGGCACACCGCATCTTGAGCTTTCAATCTCAGTATAGAAAAATACATTCAAAAAGACTTAGTTCCACCGCAGATTTTGAGGGGCTGAATATTAAAATGGAGCATCACAAGCAATGGTACACCTGCTCAGCTTACAAAGCCTGAATGTCGGGCAACTAAGTCAGTCCTGGTGGTTGGAAACCCTCAGCTACACACTCGCTCAAACAGGAGTGGATCTCCATCTCGCTGCCTTGGAAGCGTTTCCAAGTATTTGTGGTATTGCAGTTTTTCTCTGGTTAACAGATTCAGGACATTTGGCCTGAAATTGCAGAGGCGTGTGAAATTGCCATGGCACCTTTTAACCTCATGCAGTGCTTGTTGTAATGAGAGCAACAGAAAAACTTGAGAAGCCTGGCTTTCATCTGTTTCTGAATCCTACTAAAGTTATTCCTAAGAACACAAATAAGGACATTAAAAAAAAAAAAAAACCAGGAAAACAAAGGAAAAAGGAAAAAAGAAAAAAAAATAGGGTATTTCACATTTGAGTATTTTAAGTTCATCAAAAATACAATTAGGGATGAGAATACAAAATAAAAAGTCACAAGACTGTTTCAATATTGAACATTTCTGGCAATCACCGCATGCAGGCAGCCACCTGCCTTCCAGTGCCATACACACAGCGCTCCCATTTCTCATTTACAGCCTGCCGAACGCAAGGAGGAGAGCAGCTCCTTGCGGAACAGCAACTCAGCTTAAGCCTCTGGGGACGCCTGTGCTTACAGCTTACAGAAGATCCCAATCTCTACAGCAAGCAGTTCAGAAATGACCACTCGCTGCTTTCAGGGGCAGAAGGGGGCCTTATTTTGTCCGTCACAGTGACCACCCAACAGCTGTATGACGTGACAGAAAGAGGCAGAGCTTCTTTTTGTGTTTTAAATAAATTCTAGCTCCTCACAAGGAGTTAAAGTTGGTGGTTTTAGGTTTAAAATATTTCTCCCAGACAAAAGGCATCCAACAAACAGAGGACTGTCATGAAATCTGGAAACTTCATCTTATTAAGACAAATAGATTATTGTTGAATTTGGCAGTGCCCATATTATCTTAGCTGGTATTCTGTTTAAGACAGATTTATCCAGATGGCATGTAAAACTCTACAACAAAAACCAAAAGACATTAATTCAATTTATTTGTCCACAAATCAACTGCTAAATACAATGATATAATTTAAACATGAGATACTTTAATTTGTAAGAGCAGATTTACAGTTAACTCATTTTGAGTGCAAATTCCTAAAATTCATCTCAACCCTGTGCAACTCTATGATTGCTTGGCTAAAACAGACTAACTGCAGCAAAGTGAATGCACTGCTTGCATATATTCACCATAGAGCCTAGACCTAAAGAGGAACATTGATGGTAGATACACATTTACTCTCAAAACTTTTGGACAATTATTTTTGCAGTATGACCTTAGCACTCTTTGGGAAAAGAGAACAGACTGAAATTCCAAAAAGCTTAGCTCCTTTGTGTCTGTCCACAGCACGTGATGTGCACGTGAAGCGGGGAGACAGAGCAGTACAGTGACTCCACTCAGCTTCTTGGTAACTAACCACAGCTGCTGGCAAAGCGCTAATGAGGGCAGTGGTTTTCTGACATGGGTACATGAGGAATTAGATGGACACCAATAAAATTTCATACGGATTACCAAACATCCTTAAACACCAGCAGTTACTTCTTGACAGATTTCTCAGCTATGTCACATCAATGAGACAGCCACTTCCCAAAGAGCCAACTATTCCAGAAAGTGCTGATAAGCAGCAGATGTCCCACCTAGATCAAGTGCCACTTTGCTCACTCAGTGACAACTCCCAGACATGCCAGCAGTACAAGCCGGGGAACAGGAGCAAACACTCTTGTAGATTCAACAAGACAGGGCAGCAAGGAAGAGGCCCTTACAGGTGCCAAGCTGGATAGCAAGGTGAAGAAAAATGGTAATGAAATCCAGCTGCATTCACATTTGCCCACCTCTCCTGCCTCCTGCTCTTCATTTCCCAGCATGCCATCCTGCTCCACACTAACACCACCCAGACCTTTTGGGTTTCCAGTTCAGGTACAGGGTCTTCATTTTAGTTAAAGCTCCACATTTCAGGTTACTTTTTCTTTCTTTTTTTCTTTAATATTTGTGAAAGCTTTCCACTTAGCATCTTTAGAAATAAATTGTTAATAAGCTAAAATTTGTTTTAGGGTAAATTACTGAAATGCATGGGAAGCTCCACCTGAGCACTGGACTCCAACATAAGCACAAAATTCCTTCATTTTTAAGCAAAGTGGAAGCAGGATTCACTGAAATCTCTTAGGAGGTAATTTTTGGAAGGATTTTAAGAGGTTCTCCTATCCTCTTTACAGAGATACTTCCTTTGAGAGAATATGCAGCAGAAGAAAAACCAGGTATATATTAAATTACTGGAAGGAATTTCTCAAAGATGTTGCCAGAAAACAACCAGCAGTAAGAGCTGACAGGAGTCAGTGGAATGAGTGAGGCTAACTGCAGCGTGGGGGACATGCTCCAGCCGAAGCACGGTTGGCCTTGCTGTGACCGCGCCCTGAGCGGGACAGCTCATGAACAGAGCTCACAGGGAAACAGCGAGCTGCACTGGAGGTCGCGAGCACCCCGGTAAGAACACTGAGTCTGACTACGAGCCAGTCGCTTTATCTTACGAACACAGCAGCTGGAGGAAGCCTGATCTGATCTCTCCTTGCAGAGGCAGCGGGCCATAGGGCAGTGACCTCCCTGGGCTGGGACAGCTGTCAGAGTTACGCCTTAAGGCCAAGAGATCCTCACTAACCGCACTTGTTGGTGAGCGCAACTTTAATTTTGAAAGGTACCCGCCTTATGTGAAGGTTTGGCAACCTGAGCTGACAGCAGACTAATCACAGTGACTCTTGTCACAATGAATTAATGACAGCCATCTGCCTACTGTAACGTACCAAACTGCTGCCACGTCATTAGAACTGCGCACGTGCTGGCTGTCTCCTGCCACAAACCGGCCTGGTGTGCTCCTCTCAGGAGGGAGAGAAACTCCAGGAGAAGGCTGGAAGCAGCAGCTACAGCCAGCTCCCTCTGACTGCACTGTACATGACTACCCACAGAATAATGAAGGAAAGGTCACTGCACCCGAGCTCAGGAAAAACTGCCCTCTACTGGGAAGTTCCTTAACTGTCAGTTCTGAATTACACAAAAATGGCCTGGACCACTGTGACATATATATTTTACTACATACACTTTTTCGGTTCATGTGGTAAGACAGAAATGTAACCTGCTTTAGAAGAGAATCATTAAAATAGTAGGATTCCTTTACAAAAGATGAAGTGGGTAATTTGAAAGGCCATGCAGATAATAGTGGAATCCTTCAAAACATCAGGCCTTGAGATCAGGCAAAACTGGAGAAACATGGTAAGAAAATTATGCAGGGATTCAAAAAACTCAAACTGAACAAGGGTCAGTAATCTGAGAGTGATAATAATTCACATGAAAAACCACCACTAAAATTCATATGCACAGAATTCTAGCACGATGTTATCTAACCCGCCCCTCTCTCCAATCTATCATTGTAGAAAAGCTCAAGTGCAGGTGCCATAACCAAACGTACCTCAGCAACCTGAGCGTTTCTGTTAGACAGATGTGCAAACACAAGCATTACCTGGAACTCTGCCATAGCTAGAAAGATATCCCTAATTCTGGCCTCACATCTGTTAACTGTTGAGTACAGTCCTTCAGCCACCAGCTTCTTCAGAGAAAAAACAACCAACGCAGACAAGGATGCGTTTGTTCCAAGAGCTGACAACAAACAGCTGATAGCTCACTTAGTGAAGAAGGTGATGCATTCTTTCCATCATCTCACTAGACATTCAGATATGCCAGAAAACTGCCAGGAACCTTCAGTATGTGATTAATTTCTGGTTTCCTCTTGCTGTGTCTTAGAAAATGATCCAAGACCACATGGAAAGCAGATGTAAACTGAGCACTAAAACATGACCAGCAGAAGAATTAAACTCAGTCTGACTAGAGCAGGTCTCACAGCATTCTTGGCACAGATTCTCATACCTATAAGAATAAAAATGGTCACGGATTTACTGCAGTAAAAACCATAATAGACAATGCAGAGAATCTATTTTGAAGTCTGAATGTGCTTCCAGGTCACTGTGGAAGTGAAAATAAAGTAACCTGAACAAAAGCACAATGCCTTACTAGGCTCCTCATGACCCAGACGCTTGCAAAAAAACTTGTCTTCCTCCCGTCCTAATCCAGTTTATTTAACTGTATATAAAACCTACTGAACCACAGCCTCAAGGTGCTATCAGAATTTCTTTTAAAAGTGCTGCTGAGATGATGTTTTCATGAAAATATTTCTGAGGAATACATGAGGTAACATCTCATCCTGCACTTTAGAACTGCACACCTTGAGTTAGATAGTTTTTGTAACACTGGAGACTGAAAAGGGGAGAAAACAGACAGGACAAAGCAGCTGAAAGAAACTGTGCACTCATTTGGTGGAAAGGCTTTGTGCAGGCACACTCCAATGGAAACAAACGCATCTGCGCATTAGCTTGAGTTTAGACAGTTCCTAAGAATCTGGGGGAGAAGGAAGTGATTCTTCCCAGAAGAGCGATAGAGACACGTGCATCACCCACATACTGAAGAAATGCATGGCTATTGGTCTCACAGTCTTTTCTGGCAGCTATACAAGAAGAAGGTAAACAGCCTGAGCACTCTGCAGGATGCCAGTTAAGAATCTTTTATGGAGAAAATCGATCACCACTCCCTGGGAGTAGCAGGCTTCTGTCAGAGGAGGGAGCCTAAGGCTAGTGAAGGGCTGCTGCAGAAGGACGCTAATGTAAATCCACCTCTAGGTAAGGGAAAAGCGTGTCACTGTCACCTCATCAGGGACGAACAAGTGCACCCAACTCCAGCCTGCTGCCAAGAGGATGCTGTTTATCAAAACTGCTGTTACTCCCATTCCACGTCCTGCTCAAACCTGGCTTCAGTCCAACCAATTATTTATAAAATGCTCCTGGTGCAGGCCTCTCATTCCTGTCAGACCTCTGGACCTGTTAAGCTTGGAGAAAAGGAGACTGAGGGGTGACCTCACTGCTCTCTACAGCTTCCTGAGGAGGAAAAGCGGATAGGGAGCTGCTCACCTTTTCTCCCTGGTATCTAGGGACAGGACGCGTGGGAATGGCTCAAAGCTGCGTCAGGGGAGGTTCAGATCAGGCAAAACTTTATCAAGAGGGCAGCTACACACTGGAACAGGTTTCCTAGTGAGGTGGTGGATGCCCTGTGACCGTCTGTGTTTAAGAGACATTTGGACACAGCTGGACTCTTTGTATGTCCATTCCAACTTCAGCTATTCTGTGTTTGCCTCTATTTTCTATATTCTGTATTTTAAACTTCAGAATGAATTCTTCATTCATTTATGGTGCTTGGCTAAGAAAACGCTCAGTAGCTGTAATAACCAAGGCCATACCTGACGCGCTGGAGAAATGCCACAGCAGCCTGCAAAGCACGTGGCATTCTATCAATGCTGTCCAAACAGCACAGGGTACAATTTTCTAAACAATTGATTTTCAGTGAGACTTGGTGCTTGAATCACTTTCAAGATGGGAAACCTAGTGTTTCTGGAAGTCTCATGTGTAACTTCTCTTGTCCTGCTGTGGAAGCGGATACATATTCAGAGCTATCCTAGTAGTAACCACGGTCTTTACTCCATACTAAAACTATCTGCAAGTTCTCTAACACAAGAGTAGCAGACGAACAGAAAAGTGGACAAGCATCCTTCTTAAGAGTTTAAACTGTGCACAAAGCACACCTAACACAGACTCTGCTGGAAAGACTAGCGGAGTAACTTGCATTACTGCACACCTCTGGGTATCAACTCTATTTGGTGAAGAGCAAACAGAACTCTTTCGACAAGCACATCCAGAACAGACAATTAATGCTTAGACTCAAGTCATAGTTTGCCATGACACATCTCTAAAGTAAACCAAACACTTTCATTGTAAACTCATTTCAGACAGAACTGAGTCCACAGTAAAAGCTGTGGCCATAATAAAAATAAAACTAAAAAAAAAACAAACAAACAAACAAACAAAAAAAACAAAACAAAACCAGAGCATAGTAGCAAATTCCCAAACAAAGAAACTGGTGTTTACTTCACTGCTCGCACACGGACATTCAAAATTCACTCCCTCTCACCCTTCAATGCTAAGTCACGTTATACTGTGATTTCTGAAAAAGGTTGAGAACACTCAACTTTCTTATCTTGCTTCACTTGCTCAAATACATTTCTCCAGGTAAGCAGCACTTACTCCTAGAAAACTGAAGTCAGAGAGCAATCCTACCTTTATATGCTCCAACACAGCTGTTGCAACATTTGTATGAAGATCGATGAGCCTCTTCTTTTCCAGAAGTTCTGGAAGAGAGCTGAAAAGATTAAATACAAACTAACCTGCTGAGTTGCAGCAGGTATATAGTTTGCTACTAAAAAAAATGATGGAATACTTTAGGGTTGCAACTAAAATGTTTCAAAGTACAGATATAATGATTCTCAAACAGAACAAAGTAATCCACACTAAATGTAATGTAACACATTTTTATCTTGATTAGCAAAAAATACACATAACAAGGGTAATACAGTATTCCTACTGCAAGCTCATGATCAACAAGTATTTGCCCTGCTTCCCCAAGGAAATCATCTACTAAAATTATGACTTACAAAAATCAACATTTAGCTCATGTCTGATACAGATAAAGGTTTCACTATTTGTCCAATAATAGCATGTGCAAAGGAATATCTAATAATGTCAAAGAATGATCAAAGAACCATCAAATAATATACTAACGGAATGAAAACCAGATTTGCAATTAGGAACAAGTCTAAACCTCAGACTTCCAGTATCATTCAGAGCGTTACCTATCCAGAAGCGGGACAGTAAGTTTCCCATGCAGAGTTCTTACAGACTATAACTCTGCCAAGAGATGTTACAGTAACCACATTAAGCAAGATGCAACTATTTACACAGTGTGCACAGCAAGCTGCACTACTGTTTTCTTTTAGGAAGCAATGCAAAGGTAGTTGTGGGGTTTTTTTGGTGGAAGAATGCAAGCAAATCTATGATGCACTTAGATCATTCAGCACTGCTGATGAAACATTCCAAAGCCATGTTCAGAGGATTGACAAACGCACGCTGCCAAAGCTGCATGCACACGTGCTTGCGGAGGGTGTGTTGCCTTGAACTTCACCAGAATGACACATCATTTGCATGTTATTATTGAGCTGAGGAGCCTAAAGGTATTTACTTCAAAGGATGTTGAAGGTAAAATGACAGAAAGAATCAGAAATTGTTCCCAACTAACTAAAAAATAATGCGTTGTTGCTTACTTACCTAACAGCTGAGGTTAGCTTAGCTGTATTGTCAGAGAGCATGCTTATTGCTCCTTCATCCTCCCCTTCTATGCCCTGGTTTTGGAGAATGGTTTGGAAAGAGGAATGAAAATAACTGTAAGTACGAAGAGGATGCACAGAAACATACTCAATGCACCTGGAACACCTCTGCTCATGGTGGTATTAATGCCTGGACTGTGCCTTACAGTTATTATGGAAGCTATACAAGTTCAGTGCCAACACATGCACGAAATGGAGCCTTCTGATGAATTATGGTACTCCCAGTCCTACACCTAAGTTTACATCATGCCCAAAACTCAGCACGTGCTGGTGTTTTTGGTTGTTGGCTGGCAGAGGGGGCTGAGCATTTGTGCAAGTCCTGCTAGGCTCTAACTAAAACACGAAAGACAAACCTTACCATGATACTTTTAAGTCTTTTGACTTCATCCTCTTGGGCTCTGTAGGATTCCAGTTCTTGTTGCACAGACTCAGCGACCTCTGGAAAAGGACTAATGCAACACTCTGCATCAGGCTCAGTCAACAAACTGAACCAGGCATGTTGTATGGTCAAGATGATTTTGGAAACATATTTCAGAAATATCAATACATGAATCATGAGTCATTATCAAATCAGTGAAAATAACGATGTTTTACTGAATGCTTGCTTAAACTTTCTCAGAAAAATATCGAAAGCGGTGACTATATGTATGTAATTTTGAGAACAACAGTTTTGTGCTCTGTAACAAAAAGCAGATACAATGAATGATGCAACGAACATGGACAATGATCACTCCATTAAAAAAAAAAAAAAAATCTTCAAAATATTTCCAAAGAAACTTAAAAACAGAATTACTGTAAGATGAAAGAACACTTTGAATTTATATTCTCCTTATCATTTTTATCTTTCTTAAAATTTACCAAAGGAATTAATTTTACATGTAGTGAATTCTCCCCTTAAAATTTAATACTTACTAAAGCACATAGGACAAGCCACATAAATCACACAGCTGCTTTCTTTAACGCAATAACCCTACAGGCAACTACCTTACCTAGACCTTTGTACAGGTATTTGTTCATCTCAATGAGAGTAAGGACAGCATACTTTTTGTTTTGCACTTCCTAACCAAGAACAGTTATCTGTGCGCTTCAGAAATATTCTAACAATCCTATCCTGTTATTTGTACAGTCAAACTTAGATTTCAGTAGTTGAGCCTACTTAAAAATAAATAAATAAAATCAAAATCCATCACAGTAACATCACAAGACCACACAAAACTTCTCTAGGCACACACTCTGATCTGTGAGCCTCATTTGCAGTACTGAGGCACAACCACAGCCCCCACGGTCAAACCCAAGGAAGTTCCACCATATAAACCAACTTGTACGTATCCAGCTCACCTGCCCTTATGCTTCTGCCAAAATTTATCAGATGCAGTTAAATCATAGGATTTCTTATTTTTTTTCTTGGGTCTAGCACCTGCTGGAGTACTTTCTGTTCCTGTTGATTCCTCCAAGTTAACTCTATTCAAATGGAAATCCTAAAAAACAGACGGAATATTATGAAATATTTGACAGTTTTTAATAATTTAATCAGTCTCTTATCCTCAGCCAATTTTATTCCCAAATAGTTTCTAAAAAATCCCAGTAACACAGCTATTCATAAGAATTTCCTAAGACAACAGTATACAGCTTAACTAGGTAATAACAATTGCAATATAAGGTCTCCACAATTACTTTCACTACTGAAAAATCATCAAAGAAAGCAACAATTGTTAAGCAAGGACATCTGATTTGTTTCACATGCAAGAAACTTTCCTAAACCGAACCAACAGCAATGCTGTCTTCCATATGGAAGATAAATTCTTTATCAATAACCGAGCTCTAAACAGACAGACCAAAACTTTACAGTAAAAGAAGTTTGTGTGCTGAGGACCAAAAAAAAAAAAAAAAAGTTTATAGGGCTGAACTTCACTTACACAATTACAGCAAACATAGCAGAGTTGCAAGGACGTCAGCAACGCAAAGTGAAACGGTGAGCGTATGATGAAACAACAGCTGCCACAGAGCTGCTATTTCTCCATGCATCTCCCACAGCGGCACAGATCTAGAAACCACGCCTTTCAGCTAGATGGCACTGCACGTGAGCTTAACTCTGTCACCGCTCTGCTTCCTGCATGACTTTTGTTCCTTTCCCCCTTGCTTTTCCCAAGGACACTGTTTTCTGCAGCATAACCCCCTGGTTTTCAACACAGAGATCAGCAGGAACCCCACATGTCAACTCTACTCTAACCCTACTGAAGAACATTTCAAAGGTGATGTCTGCTTGGCAAATAATGAGAAAAGGAGTTAAATTACTGACTTCACAGAAAGTGTCGAGAATCTTTTACAATATGTATTATTTACAGAAATAAAACACTACAGTAGATCACTATAAGTGAAGCTGTCAAAAACAATTTCCAAATGTTTCCAGTTATCACTTGGCACAGTTCACACTGTGCCAGATTTTAAATTCCCCATGCCAGAACAGAAGCAAAGCCAAGTAGCTTCCCAAAGGAAACACATGTAGACAAAGGGCAGAACCCTCATGTTACACAGCACGCTTAAGGTTTCAGTAGAAGTAGAGTATTTTCAGTGTACACTTCTCCACTACAAAGTTAAAGGAAAAAAATCATTTGATTGAAACCTCAGCTGTAACTTTTAATGGAAATGTATGTTTTGGCTCAATTTAACTCACCAGGGACTGGAGTTTCCAAGTTAGTTCTGGCATTTACAAGTTTTGCCCAAATGATTCTTAGCGATATTCCAGTCCTCCTCCTCTGACCTCCACATTTTGTCTTTCTCTGTGGCCTTCTACCTGTGCCTCCCACTCTTCTGTAACCTGAAGGGTGTTTTAGTCAGAAATGGGGATCCCTGCTGTTACCATCCCAAAGGGCACAGCATGTCATGCTGTGGCTTGGTTAGCTTTCAGTTCAGCACCCCACAGAACGCCTGGGCTGTTTTATACTGAAGCTCTCAGTTAAAACAACTTCTGTGAAAGTGCAGTTTAAGTAATTATCACCATGGTAACATCTTCACTGCTACAGCTTATGGCCTTTCGAGAGGCTGCTGTGGCTGTTTCATCAAACACTGTGCTCAGTCCGTGAGGAACCTGGCATGCTTGCCTTCAAGGTGACTAACTCGGCTGGTTTTGAAACTAAGCTTTTGCCCTTGCCATGGAATCACAGATCTCTTGGTTACAATTTCACTGTACGAATTCATAACCCTATCACCTCAGTCAAAAATGAGAAGCAGCACGTAACATTTAACACGCTGTTCTAGAGAAACTACTGAAGCCTGATGTAGCACGGACAAACATCCACACGCAGCGTAGCGTTATTCCGGCACCTCTCCATATTCACAGCACTTGGTTTCCACTGCATCTCTGATCCCTCTGCACCTTGAGGGACAGAGGCCCTGCCCCAACACATGCCTGAGGCTACCCGGCACCACCTTCCCCAAGTGGCAACTGAGCAGGAGGCACTTGGAGGTAGCACATGTTTACCAGCTGCTGGGTGAGCCTTGGCTCACTGCATCGCAGGCAACACACAGAACTACGTGCTGAGTTGACGGAACAGCACCTGCACCTGAGAAACTCTAGTCTGGGTCTCCGTTCCCTACCGCTTCACTGATTTTTCAAAAGAAACCCGCAGAAATGCTGTACTTCTGTTTGCAAGTCTCTAGACAGTTCAACAGTTATTGGAAAAAAAAACACAGTGCAAAGTGCATTTTTTTCAGGTAAGCCTTTCCTAAAGAAAGGCCAAAAAATGTTCATTTGTAAAAAAATAAAATAAATAAATACACATCCTTTAGGATAAAAGGAGGAGATTATTCTCAAGGAATGAGGCACATAAAATACAGTTTAAGGGTGTCATAAAACATCCCATTTGTGCTAAAAAATCTTCACTGTACCAATGCAAGTTTCTAAACACTGTACATGTTGCTACGCAGTTCACAACTTTGCATATCAACATGTAGCTGTACTTACACAGATGCATGCACAGATTTTACATCTTCCTCTAACAGCCCCAATAAAACCAAACTATTACTGAAAGGTAGCTACTGCACTTGCAGGAGTATAAAAAAATACTCCAGAAAGTAATTATCCTTACACATCTCTTGTATTGGTTACAGTGTAATTATGTATGAAATGCACAAACCCTAGGTAAACAGTATTTGCTTTCATTCAAGTACATCACCACTACTGGTTTTAGAAAACAAACACAAGGAAAGGGTTTAAAGGCTGTCTTAATTTCTAAGAAAAAAAATCTAGTTTGGACCCCTCACAGTAGGGTCACATAGCACTGGGCACATCTATACAGAGCATCTACACCAACTTGTGGAGTAAAACAGACACATGTATTTTTAGAAATTCAAACTAATACTAAAATCAGTTTTACAGTTCATTTAAAGCACTTCTCAAAAATGAATTGGATTTATGGAATTTTGAGTTAACATAGATTACGAACTACTGAAGAATAATCTAGGACTGCTGAGTTACCTATCTTTTGGTAATATCAAAATTTCAACTTTTTAACATTTTTGGAAGTTATTGCTAAATGAACCTTCTCAAACAATCTTCCAAGCTGTTTTTAACCAAACAACCTTCAAATAAAACAAGCAAAACAGACTTTGGATTAAGAGAGAATCTGGTATTAAGTTTAATAACAAGCTGAGTGAAAAAATATTTTTGGAAACAAAATAAGATTTATTCTTACCAGAACATCATGCACTAAAGCTTGGTATGTCCAAGTATGATGTAGAGGAGTTGCTAAATCTATGTTTCTGTCAACAAGGACTAATAGGGGCCTTTGGAAACTGAAAAGATGACACTGCATTAGTACGTCTTCAAACACGTTCAGAACATCCCAGTAACATCCTGAGTGATAACAGCCACCTTCTACACAGCATTTCAGGTCGAAAGGCAAACTTCCTACTGCACAGTTCCTCCAGCCTTCCCCAAAGTGTCTGGGGCTGATCACTGCCACAATTTGGATGAATCACTACCTTAGTAACGATAAGAAGATAATTTTCTTTTGCGCTAAGTGAAATCATTACCCTTAACTATCAAGAACTCAAAACACCAACCAGTAACTAGCCTTTTAGGTATTAGCTAATACCTCTTTGTGTGGATACACATCTGAGCTCCAAACAAGTGTTCAGTGTTGTAAATCTGACTGGGCCACATTTGACCTTAATCCCATTACGCACCTCAAACATAAAACCTCTCTCTCACTCATTTCATTTAAACTCTTTGCTTGTGTATGAAGTCCATAAAGAAAAAATTAAGAACTTCTGAGATCCACTCCGGTAACTGCATCAACACTCATTTTTATGGGGAAAAAAGAATCTAGACACTCAAATATCTTGGGTTATGGCTACACAAAAAATCTACAGTGGAGAGAGATGGCAGTGAATTTTCTTAAAGCACATTAAACTTACAGTAGATATGATGGCTAAATTACAGTATATTTGAACAGAGTAAAAGCACATTAATTCCATCCTCTAGATTCCCCTGCAGTAAGTATTTTCATGTAGCTATATAACCTCTAGAGCCTTAGTCATCTGCCTGTATCATTCTGAAAAGCAAACTGAAGCTCTGAAGCCATTTAACTGGTTAAAGGTTCCCATACTTCCTTTCTGTTGCATCTTGATCTTCTGATGGCAATAATGCTATCCCAACAGGAGAGCAAGCCGCCCTCTTGAAGGAAGAACAGTGGTTATAATTCAGTTCCATGGAAATAAAGGGACTAGTATTTCACAGCTATTCTCTCTCCTAATGACTTTCACTTTGATTTCATTTTGCCATTTTGCTGTTTGTGTCTTTCATCAAAGTTCTGCTCTGAATGAGATAAAAAGAATATGTAATAACTGTTTTACGTCCAGTCAGGAGATCATAACCTTTGCCTTCAGCTACACTGCTCCCCACAGGCCTCCTCACCTTCTCACGCATGGTGCAAATGTCCTCAGCACGCCTTCCTAGGCAGCCTGTGGAGCATTCAGCTGTCCAGGGGCAAAGGGATGTCGGAGACGCTAATAACATATTTCAGATGCATGCAAGCACCTGCAATGTCTTTCCTCAACCCTTCTTTCCCTCAAAGGATACAAATGCTGACGACAGCTCTTAACTGTCTAATTATCCTCATGGCTTACACAGTCCTCCTCTGGTGGGTACAGAGATCAGCTGACGTAACTACAACTGATAACCACTCAGACAGGAGAAAGTGGATATTTCTTTCTTTTAATGGACTAAAGGTTGGTAACAAGTTTGTTCAGACACACAGCTGCATATCCAGGCCCTGCAAACTGACTACACCGAAAGAGGCTGGCTTTAGAGAGTGAACGGAATTGTCTGCTTCATTAACTTTTGTCTTGCTGTCTTAGGGACTGGACATTCCTTAGCCATAAAAGTTTTCAACCCAATTATGCTAAGAGATTGGTAATCTTGCTTTGGAGTACAACTAATTCTTTTAATACAGAATTTGAACCTAATCCTTGTAGTTTTCACTATATAGTGATGACTTTTCCTAATGAGATCTTTCAGACAACTGAAAAATGAAAAATAGAGTTATTACCAACAGCATACCTGAACTGGCCAGCTCCAAGTGTGTCACCTGTAAAAAGACTGTTTCTGGCATCTCTTAGGTTTTCTCTGAGCTTCTTATCTAATTTCTGCATGGAGAAAAACAAAACAGCTTTTAACAAACCAATGGTTTCTTAACCTCTTCTCTTGATCAACACCAAAAGACTGCGCACATTAGTGCAGTACCTCATTTTTATCCCTTGTGCATTTCTATCTAGATCCAGGACTACACAGAAGATATTTGCTTTATGCCCAATAATCTCCCTCTCAGGCAAGAAGTACCATCTCCCTAAATGCGTGAATAAAAAAATACCAGCAGGAAGCACCCACAGCAGCAAACTGGGCTGCCAGACATTGCACAGTGTGTCATAAAGTGGAGACCATCCCCAACAAGACTGCACACAGACCGAGTGCTTAGGTTTAATTAACAGCAAGGCTTCACTGATGAAGAAAGCATGAGGAATACGGAAGAAATGCAGCACGGTGACCCCTAGTGAAGACACTGCTGTAGTGATTTCTAATTGTGATTAAATTTGGTCATTTCATTCCTATTTGATGATCAAGATTAATACAGTAAAAAAGTCCTGTACCCCTGGGGTTTCCCAGTGAGATAGTAAACAGTTTCTTACTCAGACACACAGAAGAACCCAGGCCAGAGAGCAACTTTAACCAATGCAGTTAATGCTTGTAATTACAATGCCTGGTTGAAACCCTAGGTAAACTCCAGAGCAGGAATGACCATTCAGATTTAAGTTTCTCATCAGGTGATTCCATTATGTTACAGATTCTACAGATGAGTTCCATGGAACTAAAATCAGAAAGGAAGACTGGTCCATCTCCCTTCCAGTTCTATTTCCTTCACTAGGGAATGGACACAATGCCAACAGATCCCTATGTGGCAATGAGAAAAGCAAACAAGCTGTCAGGAAAAGTGTTACAACAGGAATAATTGCTTAGAAAAACATTTCTTACCACTGCCACCATTTCAGCTGCAGTTCCTCTTGAGCATCTGATTATAGGAATAGCTCCTAATAAAAGATACATTGACTTCCACTTGCATTATAATTTTAAGATTGTAAGTTAGTGTACTTCTCAGAAAACAAGCTTTTAGTAACATTCTGAAATTTTCAAGTGGGCAATACCAATTCTATATTAAATTTTTCTCTCGCAGTCTTTACCTATGAAACCAAAAATACTACGTAGGAATACATCACATGAAGTTTGACAAAAGTAAGTGAATATCTCATGCATGAATTTGTGAGAAGCGCAGTGTACTTCAGAGAGACAGCTAACGTACCATGGACTGGTTAGATACGCTCCCACACGGAAGCATTAAAACCTGGTTTTCATATGGGCAGAGGTCACTTGAAAACAGTAATGTAACAACAGAAACAAAGTAACCTATCAGTTACATCTCACTGCAGTGGAATTTCATTTTCAAAAGCACATTTTCCACTGGATTTCAGGTTTCTTTAGCTCTGTATCTCACTCACGAATATGAACTAATGTATGTAAGTATGAAAACTCAAATATGAAATTAAGTCCCATAAGTATGGGACTTGTTTGTATCATGCTCATGTTTAGTTCCAGGGGACCTCCCTTAGACTGCCCCACAGAGACCGCAAGATCTCCTGAAGGAAGGCTATCTCACATCCACTGATCACAGTGAGAGCTCACATCGGATGCCATCGCTATGGAAAATGCGTGAGCTAAGCAGCAACAAAATTCACAATAATATAAATAAATTCACTATATTTTCCTACTCCATGAATTATTTCAGTTAGATCCTTACAGGGTTTTTGTGATTTTTTTTTCCTTCCCCTTTTTTTTTTTTTATTTTGAGCAACAAATCCAATCTCCTAGCACTGCTGACCTTCAGTGTAAAATGGTATTATCCAGGAATAACAAACCCAACACCCTGCATATCAGCATTCATCACCCACTGATATTGAAGACTAAATGCATCACCTCCCATGTGGGACAGGCTTTATTTTCTTTTGCAGTCATGTACTGGAATAATTTTACCAAGATCAATAATCCACTTAGCAAACTACGAATTCTGTCACAAGCCTACTTCTCCTTAACTTGGCTATGTAAAATCACTGAATTTCTCAATATCTCATTGAATATGGGTCTCTTCTGAAAGGGAGGGAATGAAAAATATGCCAGAATTTGAAAACTTACCAAGTGTAACGAAAAAACAGAAGAGGCTGTCAACAATAGTGTCCATTATTGTTTCCATTTCAGTGTCTGTTATATCTGGTCTGTTAATGGCTAGAACAGTGTGGAAAAGTGGTAAAAACAGGGTTAAAGAAGTTCATGCCACACTACCACTAAGTAAGCAATCCTCTTCTTAACTAATGGCTGTTAATTGCCAACAGATTCTGTAGCTGAAGAGATCACATCATTAAATGCCCCAGCTAGCAACACCATTAATTTTTCCTTTTTTAAGTAAAAAAAATGGGAGAAATTACTTATTGCTCACTGTGTAAAGTCAAACACTACACAGCCTTTCCCCATCATCTCTGACATCACATACTGTAAGTCCCAGACGGCATTATTTTTGTATGGCTAAAAATCCCTCCTAGAGAACCACACATCACAGCACAGGAATGGCCAACCACTTGGAAACCATTTTTCAGATGTAAAAAGCCTCAAGAAACACCCATTCAATTTTAAGAATTATGGTATGCATTAGCGTGCACTCGAATAGCACCAAACAGGATGCCAGGTACATCCGCTCGATACCAATATTAGCCGTTTACTCTTCCTTCTACACAGCCATAGAGAAACAGAAGGAGTCTGAGGGATGATTCAGTCTGTCCTCGTGCCCAAAGATGAGTTAAACATATGCTATTTCTTTGTCCTAAAGCCTCCCAATAATGAAAGTGCCGTGTCTATAAGTGAAATATTAGAATAGAGATTACCACCTCCAATGTTAGAAAGTGCTCCTAATATCTGACCAGAAACTTCCTTGTTGCAATTTACACTCAGGACTTCCAGCCCATTACCTCCCAACTGTGAAAGCTTTTACATAACTGAATATTAGGACAAATAAGCATGCTTACATTCTTACTTCTCCATAAATGCAGCCATAGAACCAGCAAATCAGGAAACCAAAAATTAACTTTGTTGCTGTTCTACCAGTTCTTAGTTCACCCAGTTCAGCTAAATCCAACCACACGACAGTGCTGCCACAAGAACAGAAGCCCTCTTCCACCACCATCAGATTTACACTGACTTTTTAACACTGCTAGTTATGCAACTACAGACAGCTTGGCAGTTTGCTGTTAGGGTACCCTCTAAAAGGAGAGATCACTTCTCCGTTGCCCATGCATCCCTTCTGCCTCCCTGTCCTCAGAGAGTTCTGATCTCCCAGAACTCACACAGTGAGATGGATCAGCTCAGTGCTCCAGTGGAAAACTAATTATTTCTCCATGGAGATCAGGTTTCTGTTCTATCAGTGTTTGGAAACAGCCCAGTTCCACACTGGGTGAAACCTAGTGTGACACTGTGTACTGCGTGGCAAACTTCAGCAGCCCAAGAGAGAAAAACAAACCACACAGAAACTGACAGGTGCAAACAGCGTCAGTCATTTCAATCCAAATTCCTTGTTAGCTACCAAAAATCTTGTGAGACGTGGTCAAGCATCTTTATATACACACAAACACACTGCAAAACAATTGTTACAAAAATTCCTAACAGTGAGTTTTAGTTAAAGAAACAAAATAGTAATAATAAAAACACAAAACCAAAAAAGCCCTTCGTTCTCTGACACTGGAATCAGTCCCCAGTGTGAGAGTGAACTCAGTACTATGGATCCAGTTTTAAAGAAAGATACTGACCATGGAAATTTGGCAAAAGAATCTCATTGCTCAATGTTAAGCATGCAGAAACTTCTTACCTCTCTACCCAGCCCCTAGTGAGCACTGTGCAGCCAAGTAAGGAACCTATTGTGTGACACTGTGTAGAAGTTGTGACTACAGTAACGGAGAGCTGTGGCTAAAAAATGGCCATCTTGCCTCTGACTTACACACTTCTCCTGCCTCCCCTGCACCTGATGTGCAAATAACACAAAAGCTTTGTTATTTTCTACAGAATAAGTCTACAGAATAAACTGAACAAACCCTCTGCAGCTCCAAAATCACTGGTTTTGATGTAAAAGGGGGAAGAAGAGGGATGTTACAGCAGAGGCAGCAAAGACAAGCCACCCTGTAACAGCCAGCAACTCCGAGCGGGCAGGGCAGGGGAGACAGGGTGACGGTGTACTGGTTTAGCACACTGAATGGCTCAGGGGAGCGCAAAAATTGATCAAAGGAGGGAGGAAACTCATGCGGATGATGACAACCAGCCAGTATGGCGACCTGGGCTGCTGTCATACCGCAGCTGCAGAGGTAACAGACTTCAGGCAGCCACGTGGTTTTTATGGCACATTCCAAATCATGTCCAACAGAAACCCCAGGGTAAGAAAAAACAGAGTTCTGTGAGCCTGACCTCACTCGCAACTCAGAGACCTGACAAAGAAGCTGACTAACACACCCGGGCTGAGGTGCTCGCAGAGGCCATCACCTCTACCTTTCAGTAACGCCCTTTCCCAGCCTCTCCCCTGTGCTACCCCAGTCCCCTGGCACACCCCCCATGCTTGGATGCACACTGTCACATCTTGACTAAGAAAAGCAGCTACTGACTGGTCACTGTCCAGAAGATGCACAAAACTCTACCAACTGAAGTCACCCTTCTCGCTTTGCATTACCTGCAGTAACACTCCAGCTGGCCACTCACACAAATACAAAAGGGATTATGACTAATTATGAATATGTATGAACATGACTGACATACAAAAAGCCCTAGTATCCATATACGTCTGTGGTGCGGTTTCATTTCCCTAAGTTTGTTATTTAAGAAAACATAATTATTTTACAATATTCCAATAGCTGTGTAGTACAGAGACAGAAATTAAGATCTAAGAACTGCTTTCTTCATGACTTTAAACTATACATCTAACAGATTACCCTGAAGTCTGAGTAAATCAGAGCAAAATAGTCATTGCTAGGTGTTAGCCGTAACTTCAAAACTAAGCTTCAACTTCAAACATTTCATTATAATTTTTATACAAACAGATTTTACTCACCACGATATGAAACAAGCTCTTTGTTTTGGTTACACAATACAAACATATCATCTTCTAAAGTAATAAAATTGAGATATTGATCAAACACCTATGGATCAAGGAACAATGGTCAGAACAGTCCAAACCAAGTATAAAAATACCAGAGATTTACTGCTACTTCTTTTTGAATGTGAATGTTACAGCACAACTTATTACAAGAAACAAATGTAGGATACAATGTATGAATGACAAAAGCTTGTGACTGCCCCATAACACAGTATTAGAGCACCTGAAGAATGCTAAAGGAAAGCAGTCCAACTTCAGGTATTTCTGTGGACAAATTGTCAGTAACAAGCCACCACCGGAAAAAAAAAATGTGGAAGACGTTATAACATGATAGGTCTGTGTTTAACAAAGGCCTAAAACACAAACAGCACTGAGATCTCACCAAGGAGAGATGAAAAAAGGTAACACCTACACATTGGGAGAGTATAGCTGACAAATTCTAATTTTTCTTTAAAATACTTGTACATTCAGGAAAAAACAAAACATAAAAAACTGTCTACAGCACAAACTGTGAAGAGGACATTCACAAAGGGAGCACAGATTTCAGGTCAGCCCACAGTTCTCCAACAATTTACCTCTGCTGAAGACCTAAGGCTTACACACTACTGGTAGTTTTCATTTTGTTTCACAAGTTTCTTTCTCTCACATCAGTAGTACTCCACAACACGAGCAAGAACAAGTGAATGTATTGAAGTACATGTGGAAATTGTTAGTTAACAATACGCAGGTTTTGGCACAGGCATTTGACAAGAGTACATGCCAGACACCAGCCTTTACACGACAAGGGTACAGCAGTGTACTGTGTGACAGTGTGCATGTATGAACACCCACCTCTAGAGCACGCCGTGTATTTAAAACAACAGCTGCCCTCACGCTGCAGTTTTCATGCAGTCAGGAGCTACAGCCCCCACTCCCTTACACATGCACTGGATGCACCCGCTGACTTCGTGAGATGAGGAATGCTGAAAGCACAGCACTTCCAACTCTCATCGTTCAGTACGAAGGTCATGCAGCACTCGGGCTTTTGACTACGATGAACACCAAGCTGTATCACTGAGGTGGCTGCATTCCCCTGGTAAATCCATGCCCTTCACTGAACCCAGCTAAACATTGATTTTGCTAGCAGCTCAGTTGGAAAAGCGGTGTGTGGCACAGCAGTGGTCGTGTAGGACGGCAGCAGTACCTGCAATGGTAACACTATACCAGAGGATTTTCTTACCTTAGCCACCTGAGTTACAGCATTAGCACCTATGGCAGCATTGGCAATATCTTCCAGTTTACTTCTTGAAATGGCAGAAATAAAGTTTAAATAATAAGATTCATAAAGCTGGTTTCGAAGATCCTAGAAGAAAGCAAAACCACAATATTCTTTTTGTAAGTACTAATTTATGTCTTAATTGTCAACAAATACACAACCTTTTACTATGTGATGTTACAACTACCCATAGTTAAAATAAATGTTTTGAAGTGCTTGGCTGTCTGCTAAAGCAGCCCTGTAGGTTGGGTTTGACTACACAGCTTTATACAATCTGACACGGGACTGCAAAAAACAGAAAACAAAATTTAAGATACCAGACAGCAGCTACTGTTCCACACATTACTGCTGAGCACAACTACCTTCTGCCCTTTCTCCTTTCTTTGGAGAAGATGTCAACCTTCCATCCACTTCTCCCACAGAAAGTGAACAGCGGGGGCTGGAAGGAACCTCACTCTAGCCCCTCTGCTCAAGGCACAGTCAACCAGACAAGGTGGCTCAGGATTGTGCCGAGTTTTAGGCATCTCCAAGGATGGAAGCTCCACAAAATCCCTGGGCAATCTGCTGCAGTGTTTGCATCACATAAAAGAAGCTTTTTCTTATGTTTAAATGGGACAGCCTACACTTTCATCTGTGCCTGCTGACTCTTGTCTTTTCACTCGCGAAGCTCTCTCTAAAACACGAAGGATACACTTCCACTTTCTGGCAAACAAAAGTTTTGCACGCAAAATTTCTGGGTAATATTTTTATGACAATGATGTACTTGATGCACATAAAACGCAGGTCAAGGTGTTCAGGCACACAAGAACCAGATACACATCAGCCGCACTGCCATCAGTGCGGAGTTATTTCACACACACACTGCTCCTGCTCCAGCCACTCCTTATAAACAAGAAGCGTGCAAGTTACCTGGCACATTCGGTCAATATTTTCTTCTGTTGGCATTACAAAGTAAACAGCTGGAACATCTGGAATAGGATCCCGATCTGAATGCAAAAGCCTGAAAAGAAGAAAAATACATCTCTAATGTGTTCCTCTTCTGCTTTATTAAAAATGATAAATGCTACAGGAATTATTTATATGGACATATCCTAATTTCCCAGAATTTATCCTTCTGTTTATTCAGATTTTAGCAAGAAGAAAACCTGAAAAAATAGCAAAATCACATTTGTATAATTTTTGGTAGCTGAATGTGTTAATAGAGGTCTCTGAAGCTTTGAATAAGCTTCAGAAAAGGCTTCACAATCTGAAAAAAAAAAAAATTATTCAATTCAGAAGAAGGTAAAATACTGCATCCACACAGTCCACAAACCAATTATAAATTATTGACATGATAACCAAAAAACTTCCTATATCTCACACTATTAATCTTGTCCTTCCTGCTCATTAATACAGAGACAGGCAAGGTGCTTACATGCTTCTCTTACATTTCTGCTGATATGTCAGTATGATAAACTGTGTTCTCATTTCTAGCCTTCACTTAACATAAGTTAATAAGCTTTCGATAAAATAGAATAATCTTCAAAGTTATTTTCCACAACTAAGGAAGGCCAATGAACTAATTAAACGTTATATGCATAAAGCAAAATTGGAAATCTCTTGAAATAATACTTAAAACTCCTTATCATAGGCAAGAGATTATTAAAGTATACATGTGAAAAGACAAGCAGAGATCATGCACTGTCCCATGCAAAAGTTCACGCCAAAATATTTTTAAAATATTTATATTTTTAATTTTTTTTTTTAAATACATAAAGGGATAGAGAGATTTGTACAGGCATTCTCAAAAATCCTTACTAGATTTCTCTTTTTTTTTTTTTTTCCTCCTCTGAGCAGCAGCCTCCTCTGTGCAGTAGGAAATCCTACTGAACACTGAATAACCTTTATTTTGATAGCTATTTATTGAATAATTTTCAATTTTTTGTTCACGGTTTCAGGAGAATATTAGATGAAGTTGTTTTTTTTTAAAATATCATTTTTTAAAAAAGTACTTACAGATGCAGAGTTATTCCCATATCTCTCAGCTCCTTCACTGACAGCAAAGGTGAGATTATATCTTGGCCAAATCTGTCATAAATGAGAACCTGAAATAGATACACATTTTTACAAAGTGGTAAACAGGAATTCAGGCTTAAGAATTGCTCTCCTAACCTTAAAAGCACTACACAGTTGCCAGTTTATAATAATTAATTTGTCATGGCCTTCCATTTGTGCTTACAAAGACCTGCCTTAAAAAAAAAAAAAAAAAGAGCAAGAAGAAACTCAATGATAAAGTGAAAAAAAATCATCATTTCCTTCTGGAAAATGTCAGTTAAGCAGGAATATGCTCTCAGAAGTTTGGTACTGTAAACACAGAATTTCTCTGACTACATGTGGGAGGAAACAATGGAAGAAGCACAGGGTAAAAAAGAAATTTATGAAAAAAACAGAACAGATGAAGAGACAGAACATATGCTTTCCAGTAGCAAGAACTGTTCACAAGTTGCGCCCTGCGCCCAACATCCTCCTCCTTCAGCCTGGCTGTTATGCCCAAGGCCTTGCCCAGGCCTGGTGACAATGAAGGTATCACCAAGACAGTCACAACCACAACCCTGTCTGAGCGGGGTGCTCAGAGAACTGACAGCAGGCACCAAGTGAGCATGTGCTTGCCCATGAGCCAATCACCCCACCCCATCCACAGTGAGCAGCCCAAGAGCCCCCTGAGCTCTCCTGGGTAGCAGCAGGCTGCATGACAGGCTCTCCCTCGCGCAGGGATGCCTCTTGATGCTACACCTGCACAGAGATCCTGACACCTCGATGCCAAGATGCCTTGTTGACACGGACCCTCCGTGACTTACCAGCAGTTTTAACCTTTGTTAGCTTTGCAATCTTTGACTGTGCACATATAATCCCTCAGATAGAAACTGCTGACCAAGAGTGGGACTAGGAGTGGATCCAGCTGCACCCAGCCTCCTTCCCTCTGCGGTTCACGGAGTTTAGAAAGCAAGAGGGTGCACCCTGAACCTCGTGACTCAACAGGAGGGCCTCCTGCATGAGTGTGTTTACCATAACCTCTATGCTGTAAATAACAAAGTGTACCTTGTCAGCCAAAATCTTATTAGGTTGCTGTTTTATTTATGATTAAGTTTTGCTAAACCACTGTATTCTATCAATAAATACACTCCTGCTTCTCCCTTACGAGTGAAGTGTAGAGTGTAGTAGCTTCCATCCGTGACACGGGTATCATGGAGCGACAGGATGAGGGGTAATGGCCATAAACTGGAAGAGGGGAGATTTAGGCTAGATATGAGGAAGAAATTCTTTCCTGTGAGGGTGGTGAGACACTGGAACTGGTTGCCCAGAGAGGCTGTGGATGCCCCCTCCCTGGAAGTGTTCCAGGCCAGGCTGAATGGGGCTCTGAGCAACCCAGTCTGGTGGGAGGTGTCCCTGCCCATGGCGGGGGGGGGGTTGGAACCAGGTGAACTCTGAGGTCCCTTCCAACCCAAACCATTCTATGATTCTGTGACACAAGGGACAAGTTATTTACTTTATAAAGTTCGAGAAGGCAGCCTGAGCTAAGCCTGTGCTAAATTTAAGGCTACCAATAGTTCCTCCTTTTCCATGGGCTTCTTTCTTTGTGAACTCACCTGTGAGGTATCATGCAAGTTTCTGCCACACATGAGGTATCAGGTGTATTTCAAAACTGTCCCCCTTAGTTGCTCATTAATATATTGCCTAAGGAACCAACTGTTGTTGGGAACTTAATTAACCAACACGTCAAATATGTATTTTTCTCAGTTTCTCTCATATTTAACTCTGTATTCATAACATGCAGGAAAAAAAATACTTTGCATAAGTTAAAGACATAGAGAATATATTTGAGTTAAAACTTGATCATCTGAATGCTTTTTAAAACACAGAATTCTCCTATTCCAGTTCTTACCTTCCATACCGGCTCTCCTGTGCTGTTTTTAACAGGAGGAACATTGAAGTTGAGCATAC
Organism: Alectura lathami; assembly: GCA_013399715.1. Taxonomy (NCBI): domain Eukaryota; kingdom Metazoa; phylum Chordata; class Aves; order Galliformes; family Megapodiidae; genus Alectura; species Alectura lathami. Next base: position 273,211 of record VXAV01008531.1, read on the forward strand.
GTTTCAAAGCCACTGGAAAACAGTAAAATAATGCTTTACTCTCTTTACACTTCAACAATAGACATCAAACACATTAGCGGGATTTCATGTTTCATTTGAGAGGAAAAACAAAATTTAAATGCAACAAATCGTATCTGCATTGTTTTTAGGCAGCTTTTGATGACAAGTAACACGTCAACTAGAACACAGGGGCTCTAGTAGACACTGCAAAAAGAAAGGCAGCAACTCCCAAAACACAAGAAAAGAATCTCTTTGATTATATGGGCTACATTCTGTCACACATTGCCCTAAAACTAATTTCAGTATCTTTCTGAAGGGTGCCTTTTGTACCCCAACTGTGGGTTTGCTTTATTTGCCTTCTGCTTTCCCTACCTGACCAGAACACTACTACACACACAAGCATACCACAAATACCTTTTTGCCTGACTAAAACTGATGCATATTTTTGATCATTCTGAGAATGTTTTGAGCACTTAATTTCTTCTTAGAAGAAACTGCTGCATTGAAGGGTACAGAAATATTCCCTAATTGGCAACAGAAAAATTCTTTGAACACATTTCCATTTAACTTCCTGTTCAATACACAAAAAACAGCAGATTTCTTCACCTACCTCTACTTCACAAATCACCTAAGCAGCCCTTCCCCGTGTATCTGGTTAAACAATACACTGTGTGCTTTGACTAGAGCTAAAAGCTGAATTGCATCAAGATAGGTTGGTGGCTATTCTCCCCAGATCCACAAATACGGTCATCATAAACCTTTGCAAAGAGGACACACTTTCAGAAATCACAACGTGCGCTACTTTGTTCGCAACCAGAGCAGTAAAGATGGATAGCCCCAGCTCTCAGACAGAACGACGCCTGTGAGGGTACCAGCGACGGCCAGGCCCTGCAGCCCAACCTCCTCAAGCAGGGCCAGCCGCAGGGCCAGGCTGTGCTGTGCAGGGCATTACCTAGCCAGGCTCTGAAAACTTCTGAGGCCAGAGGTGCCACCACCTCTGCAACCTGTGGCAGCATCTGACAGGCGTGTACAAGTTTTCCTTGTATCTAATTTGTTTCCATGCACACCAGCTGTTGCTGCAAGGAGCCTGGCTCCATCTTTTCAGCCCCGGCCCACACTTCCCCCCTCCAGAAGCCAGAGCTCCAGCCCTGCCCATCTCGGTGGCCCTTTGCTGAACACCTCTCCCACACTGATAGCAGCAGACCGGAGGCAGCCAGGTGTGCCTGCTGGGGCTGAGCAGGAGATGGCCGCTCCCCTCCATCTGGCTGAGCTCCTGTGAACAGGGTGCTGTTGTGCAGGGGTACGCTGCGGGCTCACGTTCATCTTGCTGAGACAAGGCAGTTGTGACTGCTAGGCTGCCCTGGAATCAGCCTTCCATGTTGCTTAATATCTTTTTTTGTTTTGTTTTGTTTTTAAGCCTTTTAGCAGTCCCAGAAGCTGCGTACAGGCTGTTCCTGAAGGCTTTACCACCTCACTGCCAGCGGCATCTTCTGCATCTCTCAGCTGTACGAGCAATTTTGCACAGAGCTACGTGGTTATGTACTTTGGAACTACTGGATTTGAAGCAACTTCCTTGTAGAGTTTACCACTTAAATTAAAACTTGGCATCAGCTCTCTACAAAAGAGTAGCAATCAGACTCCTGACGTGCTGTGACCGTCACGATGAGCATTCAGCAAGCCTCCTTCTGTGTGTGCTCTCTGGGGCAAGAATTGGGTTTTTACTGTGCTGCACACTGATACGCTTCAGTTATGGAGCAGGACCAAAGCACAGCAGATGGTGCATACACGTGGCAGTGTAAGCAGTACGTGATGGAAATGTTTTCTTCTTGCTGAACACCCCTCAGTTGGATCTACCTCCCTGCAAGCAACCTCCTCAATGGAACACAACACACGCACAAACGTTGGCTGAAATAGTCAAGTGACAGGGTGAGAAGAGGCGAGTGAGAGAGAAAAGAATGAAGTTGCATGGAATTAAGGCTCAAAGACAATGGGCTCTACCAGAAAGGCAGGGTGAAGGAGAGTGAAGAAAAGTATCAAAGGAACATCAGACAGCACCATCAATGGCAAATAGGTACAGCGACAAGACCAGAGAGACTGCAATAAGTGTGGTGCAGAAAAGATGTAAAAGTACTAGTAAATACTAGTGCACACCTAGGGTCAACAGACTCAGGGTGAAATGTTTAGGCAGGTGATCTCAGAGATCCCATGTTAAGCGAATGCACCCAGAACCCTCTATGCCACCAGAAAGCCGCAGCAGCCAAGAAGATGACAAGCCTGCAGCTCAAACTACCAACAGAAACTTCTGCGAAGCCATCAGGAACACGGAGCTGACACGCTCCTGTTTTAGCGGCACGTTCAGATGGATGGCTCAGTGCCCCACCAAGCAGCAGCAAGAGGTGAGGTGAACTAGCAACTCACAGCAGTGCGTGCGGAGGGACTGAGCAACGAACCCTTCTGCCCAGAGAACACCTCCCGCATAACTCTGAGCAACGAACCCTTCTGCCCAGAGAACACCTCCCGCACAACTCGCTCGAGCTGCTGATCTCATCTTCCTGATACGGAGGGTCAATAAGCACTCCAGGACCTCTGTGTTACCCTAACACAAACACCACAGCAGAAGCGTTACTTTAAGTGCGCCTTTAAACGACGCTTCCCGATGATCCCTGTCATGGCCAGAGGGAGGAGGAACACAAGTGAAAGCACAACCCGCGCCCACGGCGGCCGCTCAAGCCCAGGCCCGTGCAAGCCCCTCTCCGGGGCGATCTCCACACCATGTCACGCCCGCGTCCCCGGGCACCCGTGCTCCCCG
>VXAV01008531.1:282075-298696 GCA_013399715.1 Alectura lathami
TTTTTTTAAATAACGGAACAGATGAATTTAATTCATAAGTAAGGCCAGAGACCAATCAAAGAATAGTGAAGTCACAAATTTCTCTGCTAGCTGAAGTCACACAGGAACACCAATGCAACGCTTACATTCTGGGTAGATCAGTTTGTACTTGGGTGCATTATTACCATAATGGCACACAGACTCCATAATTAAAGCTTTAAAAACTCTTAAATTCTAAATACATTTAAACACTTCTAAAAACTCTCTACATTTGAGTATTTCTAAATTAAAAATGAATACAGGCTAGAGATGTTGTAGCGCAAAGGTCTTTGTTATGCTACAGCTTACAACTACCAATCTCCCCTCTCCATAATGTTAAAAAAGGAACGTGACCAAGTAGTAGAATGGACTAGATATCAAATACTAAAGACAAAAATTACACATATGTAACCATTTCAGTCTTTCAGTTTAATTTAACTAGTCAACAATTGCTACATCATCCACTGAAAGTTACACAACATTTAATTGATTTAAATGGAAAATAATCATGGACATTTGAAATTTAGCTTTAGCAAATTATTTTGCACTTCAGTAAGGAAAAAAAAACAGGAAGCTTGAAAACTCAAGCAAAACAAACCTTTCTAAAGGTGAAATAATTCTCTTGATTACATGATGGGTCAATATGTCATTCACCAGCATATCCTTATCACATAAAGCTGTTACAGGTCTTAAACATCCAGCAGCAGCAAGGAAATCATAGCAGTCCTGCATAGTTGACTGTAGGCTGGAGAGACTGTTGGAGTATTTTATCTGCATGAGAGATAAAAGTTAGGAATTTGTTTACTTGACACATATATACATATATGCATGCATCTATTTTTATGATGAGAGGGGGTGTGAGAGAGAATGAACGTTTTAATTTGAACTAGTTACATTAAAAAGCCCTTCTTCAACTCCCAGTATAGACTTGAGTTAGAGTTTCCCAACAAGTTTAGCTTTATTTACCTTTTTTATTGTTTGTGCTACATCAACATCAGCAACATCTTCCAAACTTGGCTTCACATTCTCTGGACCATAGACAAGGCAATCGAACAATATTTTGGAAAAGAAACCAGGAGATGGCCCACCATGAACTAGAGAAACTGCAATCATTTTGCCAGCTTCAAAATACAGATTCTCTTTTAAAGCTGCAAATGAAGCAAAATGCACATTTAATTCTGAAGCACAAGAACTCAAGCTGACTTTGGGTCTTTAGTGAGCATGTTAGAGAGAAATGTTCTAGAAATTTAACAAAAATAACTAATGGCAAAGGTGAATCAGATAGGAAGAAGTTTGCTTGTAGAGAACAAAACCCCAAGTCTAATTACATGCTGTATTTTTCTCTTGGTAGTTAACAACATTTCCAGCTACACCAAGTGTTCCTTTGTTCTAAAGGCAAACAGTAGTGAATTCAAATGTTTAACGTTGCAATTCCCCCCTCTTCCCCTCAGCTTTTTAGAAGTGAAAAGCAAAAAAAGATTCACAAGAACAATTTTTATCTTGAACTAACAATCACACTGGCTGAAGCCTTAAAAACCTATGAAGTTACATAGTTCTTTATTTTTGAACAAAACATTTAATTACCTTGAGGGTCCATGGACAAGTTTTTTGCAGAAGAGCCCTCAAACAACGATGAATTCTGGAGATGATGCATTAGTAACTGGAAGAAAAGGTGTTTTGATCCAGTAGAAGCATTTGTCTTTAATCTGTTTTTGCAGTTTGTGAACTTCACTTCAATGGTATTTGTAGGTCTGAAGTTACGCTGTCTAAATCCCTTTAAAGCACTCTTCCAGATATTTTCTGTATTGATGTTAAGCCTTGTAGTTTTTCTATTAACTTGCTGCTTTAGGTCCTTCAGTATACTTGCAACTTCCTTTCTTTGCATTCTTAAATGCCTACAAGAAAATTGCATACATTCCCAGATCAAATCTATGACTCCCTATGAAGTTATACAGATAGCAACCTAAAATCTTCTAACAAAAACTCTAAACACTTGGAAACATTTAGGTATTGCCCAATTACACCAGTAAGGTATTTGGAGTAGATTCTTCAAATTTTAACTCTGTAGTGGCAAATTATTTTAAAATATGGCTAAGAGCTAGGAAATGATTAAAAAAAAAGTAGAAATTACCTTGGCATAATGCAAGTAGTTTTCTGAATTCAGTTACACCAATGAGGTGCCAAACAATTCTCATACCATTCTTTTACATTTGAACAATGTGAAATAAGTGAGAAACTGAAGAGCATACCATGTTTGTGTTAAGGAGTTAGAACACTGAAGTATTCACTGACATCTTTGTCACTATAATCAAAAATGCATGTGAGTGGGTGTCTGAGACTGTTAAGAAAGCATTGTCTGAAATCAACATGAGCAGTTAAGGCAGGAACCATCTACAACTAGCAACACTTGTGACAGTTTTACATTTGAAAGCACTCCTGGGACAAGGCCAGAAGCTGTTCCCTTTCAAATGAGAAAGCCCAAGGCAGGAGATACTGGATGGTGCTGCCTGAAGCCTGGCCTGGGAGCAAATATTTTCAGCTTGGTAAAGGAAGCTAGGAGGTGATAGCATTGCGTTCCTGTGAAGGCAGGACACAGTCTGGTATCTACCCACTTCCTCTTATCTCTGCTGATTTATTTTGCAACGCCTGGAAGACAGGAACAAAGGAGATTCCTGCTGAGAACTTGGATGCCAGAAGCTGTCACTCCAAGAGTGGTCTGGGACCACTGGACCGTAAGTAAGGGAGCTTGTATGCTCAGTTGGTGGTCAACATCAACTCNGTCTCTCTCTTCTACCTTACTCCTTTTCTGTTCTATTGCTATTCTCTCTCAAGTTTTGGTAATAAAAGCAAGTTTAGTTTATGGCATTTGACCTCATTTGTGTCTTAATTTCGTATCTTGGGATCATAAAGAAACCTTCCCCGACATCGGATCAGGACAGTGGGGGAACAAAAAAGTTTCAATTCCAATTTAAAAAATTATGGCACAACCCTAAATAAGATNTAAAGTACCATGCACACTGGAAGTAACTATTTCAGAGTTTGTGCCACATGTTACAGGTAAAATTATATATACACACACACAAATTTTAACAACAAAATGAATAATTTTTCATCCTTAAACTGAATATTCTATATTAAAACATGTTGCCTTACCTCTGATTTTAGCAAAATGACAATCTATTCTCATAATGTAAATGCATGAACATTGTAAATTCATGGTATGTTTAATTTGAAGAAAGCAACTACGATTCTTTTTACTCCTGTCTTTTTAAAGAATTATTAGTCATGCTTCCTTAAGAACAAATTTGTCTATGGGTTCTGATCGCCTTGCTATCTTAACTAAAAATTCTCAGGAGGCATCATTCTTCCTTACTTTTCCCCTAGCACGTAGAAACAGCAGAAGCCTTTATGAAGTTATGACTCCACAGTACTCACTCCATTGTTTTAGTAACTATGAACACGCACACACACACATGTAGTCACTGTACATACAGACACAGCCTATTCTGCAGGAAATATGTACAAAGCCATGTGCTAGATTGCTCTTCAAGGCACAAAAAATAGAAGAAAATACTTTTTCCTTAGGGAGCAGTTCCTGTTTGGCATCAGTGGAGATGAAGACATTGTCACTCTGTTAGATGTTGGAAGTTCTAGGAGTGTGCAGGGTGACAGGTTGTTCTGGCACATTATCTTTGGTGATCTATAAGTAAAAAATATTTTAACAGCTACAACTAACAAATACATATCCACTTAAGTAACAATACACTTTCCCCATTGTTTCACTACCATTACTTGTTTGTTCATTCAATGAAGTCCACCAGTGCCTGAATTACAATTTTAGAAAGAATAATTCAGTGTTTTATTATGAGGTCGTTTTAGGATCAGTTTCTGGTTGCATCCTACATAAGAAATGGAAGTCCCAACTAACACAATACACAGCAAATTAAAAATATTACTTTCTACAGAATTCGGAAGTTTTTATTACTGCAGAAAAAAAGCAAAGATTTATATAGATATGTTGGTAAGCCAGATTTCTAGCACAATTAACACTGAAAAATACTGATAAGAAACCTTGGCTTTAACTTCTGCCATTTATACATTTAAAGTTACGTCTAAATGGTAAAAATTCCTTTTACAAGGATCTAATTTTGTCAAAAGAAGAACTGGCTTACATGCCACCCAACATGAATAGCTGTAGCAAATTCAGAGTTCACAGCTTAGAAAACTGCAATCACTAAGCTTTCTGTTAAACCTGACTCAGTTTGCAACTTAGTGCAAGTCTCTCCTACACAATAAGCCATCACCTCCTCACGTTTAAATACTGTTTTCTGCTGTAATCTGTTTTCTGCTATAGGATTACACACTGGAGAAGACAGTTGAGTTGAGATCCAGGTGACTGCCGAGGGCACTTTGGAGATGGCTCTTCCAGCAAACAGGTTGTCCCATCTGTCTTTTCAGAGGTAGCCAAAGAACGCTTTCTGTGTTTGCTATAGTTCCCTGCATGGTGAAATACATTAATTTAATGATTTTGCTATCTGTAAAACATACACATTATACTAGAAGTCGCCATCGTATTCGCAACATTACCTTTTGCAGAGATGCTTCTGCATTCCACGCACTCCCAGTTTTGCTCCCATGACTTCATGGATGAACAGGCCAAGTGAGTTCCACGGGAACCACAGGACTGACAACGCTTTATTTCCCACTTGCTGAAATAATTATTTCAGAATTACACGCAAGAATAAGACTAGTTAAAACTAGGAACATTCAATTAATTCAGTAAATTAACAAAGCATAATTCATAAATCTGGTCAAGACTGTATATCATCAAGGGGAGCTTTCTTCAGGTGAGATATACTCTCACATTTCCTGTGTGCAAAAAAAAAAGATAATTATCTATGTTCTAGCATCTTGTATTAAGTGAATATGGGCAAGTGTGCTCCCCTGCCCTGCCAGTCAACATCTTGCAGCCACTATTTTGTCCTCTGTTGCTGGTCAGCGATGTCCTCTGTATGAGGACCTACTGTTCAGCTTCCTAAAGTTTTGAGTTCATTAAACTAGCGTTTCTGATTATTTTTACACATTCTAAGTAAGACTCTTCATTAAAAACAGTGTTTGAGTACCTGCTAGAATTTTGTCTAGATTTTTTTCAAATTTGCTTAAACATACTACAATGTGATTGTTACTAGAAGCCAAAAGGTACAACTCTTCAAGACTAAGTCAATTCTGAGATGTACACGTATCAAGAATGAACCAAGTGAGGCTTGGCCAAATCTGTACAAAGTGAACTTAGCACCTACAGGGAAAAACCTGTCACAAAGCCACATCTTCAAAGCAGAGGCACTGTCTGACATCTGAGTATACTCATCCCAATCGAACATACGTTCCAGAAACACACAAAGAAATTAAAAGGAATGCAGAAAACCAACTTGATCAAAAATTAAGCAAGCAGAAGAGCAGAATAAAGCCTGTTACAAGATCACTCAAGCCTCTCTAAGCTGTCATCAACATTCTACCTGCCATTTGCATGCAAAGAGATAGCTCTCAGCCTTCCTTCCTTAAGTGGTTAGAACCACCCCTTCCGTAAAAATCACTGGCAGAAAAATTTATCTGTGCAAAACCTCACTTGCAAAATATCAGCTTAGTCACCTATTAAATGATCCCTCACTAGCAACAACCAAGTGTTTGAAGATTATCTTACAGCTGGCTCATTTTCAACTCAGTCTAGTACTTAAATAAGCTTCTTATAAAGGCATTAAGTACCCTAACATTTAATACATGCGGTTAGTAAACCAAGCTGTGAAAAGATTAATCTAGCTTAGGCACATGCTATGCTAGTTTTGTGGATACAAGTTCTACTTCAGCTCTTCATGAAACAAGAACAGGGGTAATTGATAATAGATGGGTTTTGTTTTCTTGGCTTTTATAAACGGATGAAATTAGAGAAAATTAGTATTGAAATATTACTACTATAGGTAATAAAATAAAGTTTATTTGGAAATGGCATCTTGACTTGAAAGTAAAACCCAATGCTGAAAAATATTAAAGCATTTTCTTCTGTAATAACTATTCCATCCCAAGTCATCTTCCTGCAAAGCTGTCATACCTATCAGGTTCGTTATAGTCTCTCCCTTCCTTGCAGAGGCATCTTCTAATATCACAGTGTTGATAACATTGCAGTAGGTCTTGATATGCATTCTCTTCAAGTTCCCAAGATGCATCCCTACAAACAAGGCAGAGGATCTGTTACTGTAACTGCATTTCTGATTGTTTAAATGGGTTACTTTGTCTTTTGGAAAATGTGTATGTAGTAACCACATGAAGATGTTGTCTAGAATGTTACACAATTGAAACAACTAAACAACTGGAGGAGGGGAAATAGAGTCTAGGATGAAGTAGTATCTTGAAAGATAGAAATTAATCCTAACTACCTACCACAAGCCATTCAAAGTCCGTTGGTGCTGGCTTGAGTTGTATTCCTGTTATCGCCTTTCTATCTAGCCCAGAAAATCTGACACCAAATAATCTTTCTGTTCAATTCCCTTTACTGTTTCTTTGGATTCTTGTATTAGAAATACATTACTGTTTTCCAATATCCAGGGAAATCCTGAAGTAGGAATAACAAAAATACTGCTGTAAAATACACATTGACAGACTGTTGTGAAGTGTTCCTTTGGTTAAAATAATTTTTGTTTTGGCATGACCTCAGTGTGTATTTGCTCTGTCTTGCATTATTCCACTTTCTCACAGCAGACACAGATACTTGTTTTGGCAGTCTACTCAAAAGGCTACTAAGAAAGATTAGTCAGTATTTTCCAAGCCAGCATGACAACTGTCATCAGGTATTCTGACTCTTCTTCCTCTCCAGAATCTTGAGCTTCTGTCTCTAGAGAGAATTAACAGTAGTCTTACAAGATACTAGCAGTTAAAGAATACTATCTCCAATAAAGAAATATAATTCTGATCACTTTGTCGTATTCTGAGCCCCATCAAATGACCGAAACCAAACATAACCTTAGCAGTCCCTGAGGAGAAGCTGTGTGACTGAGCAATCAGTGGACTATAATTTAGATAGCTTAAAAAATTAGACAAAGAAAATAATAGAGATTGATAACAAGTGTAATGTCAAATGATCACATTTACAAAGTGTTTTGATCTTTTAGATAGGTCTCTGGTTGAATCATGGCATTAGAGATGTCTTTTCAGAGCTTCCTGCTCAATGTCCGAGATGACTAATTTGGCTTTCAACAATTTTGTCACCTAACTGAAAGGAAACGTGCTACTCCTTGCCAAAACAATTCTACCATTGAAGGTAGAACTGATGTTCCACACATTCATTGATGCAACTCTATAGAAGAGTAATAGAAGAATGTTTCTAACACTTGTTAAAGACATTTGTATAGACAGTGATTATTTACAAAGCTACTTACTTCTCTGGAATGTGTATGCCCATTCTCAACATTTCTTTCTGAAATTTGTCCTTGTTATTACATACTGTGCATCTAAAGAAAAATATCCCAGCACTCAAAGCTTGATACTGTGACAGAAAAAAAAAACAGAAAAAAAACAGGTTCATAAATTAAAGCATAATCCTCCTTTTTGGTCAGATGCTCCAGACTGAGGATGAGTTTGAAAAAAGAACGTTATAACCTTTTCCAGCTATAGTCTTAGGCAAAGGGAATTGATTATGGATAAATTTCCAGATTCTGCACACGGCTTGCAAGAAGGCAGCCACCTAGGCTGGACTTCAGTTCCTACAAAGAACCAAAGGCGTGAGGTGTCAGACACGCAGAAACATGAGGAGAAAAAATTTCACAGCATGAAGAAAAAAATCTGTAATACACTAGTGTCCAAACCACCATTTTAATACTGCCCTTCAGATCTAAGGTATTTTCACGCGTACTTCCCACATTATCCCCAAGTAATTTCACATAACTTTGAGAATCTGTTCCATTATTTTTACAAAACTGTGAGCTCTGTGGATGCAAGAAGAAAGAACGGGAGAGCCTGTTACCTGCAAGCATTCTCGATGAAACCAAGCATTTTTACAACAAGGACTCCGCAATACACTGTACAAGGGAATATGTTCAACCAAATCCAGGCATATCGTACACTGCGAACATCCTCTAGATTCTTTCTCCGAAATGCTTTGAACTGGTTTGTGTTCCCAGCAGTAAGATCTACAAATGATAACATAAGGTTCCCTCATCAAAACAATTTAAGAACTTTTGTCATAGAAATTGAAGATAGCTCTAGGTAGAGTGCTAAATTCTAAAATTTAGCACATTATTCAAGTAAGGAAACGGGCAAGATACGCAGCTCTAGAGCAAATCTTTCTGAAAATGTATTATTTTTACACGTGCTCAGCTTTGCTAAAACATGAGTTGTTCATTTAAAAGTGAAGTGCCTCCCAGACTGCCATGCACCCACCCTGCAAACTCAGCTTACAATAGGCAAAAGAAAACATTATCGAACACACCTAAGACTATTTTGACTACAGCCAAGATGCTGGAGAGATCATAGTAGAAGAACATAAAGCCTTAATTAGACACTTGATACTGAATCCATTTCTCCTGCAATTTCTCCTGCAGATCTAGAAGTCTCGTGCTGTGAAATACAATGGAGTGGCCTACAGCATACAGGCAGGACAAACCAAGGGAAGGAATGAGAGGATTTTTATTTGCCATTTTCACAAACACAGGAAGCAGACAAACAAAAAGACAACCATACCCCAATCATTTTACTTCTTTAAGAGTGATGAAAATTTACTGTGTATGTACTCGCTACGCAACATAACTGCCTGCTCTCCATGTTTTTTTTTTTCCCCTCAGGTAATCAAAGTCATTTCGAATTCTAACGGCCTATCCAACAGCCACGATGACAAATCTGTCTAAACAAAAATGAAAACAAAGCCAGACAAAAACAAACACAAAATCCCAAAACTTACCTGAAGTCTTCCATGAACTGGAAAATACATTCCCTTTGTAGCCCACATGGAAAATGGTAGCTTCGCTTGCATTTGGGAGCCACACATCCAATTGAAGCACCCTTTTTCTTACAGATATTACATTTCTGGGAAGAACATGTTTTAGAAATAAAAGAACATCAAGCATCTAAAGTACAAGTGACTATTTACTTGCATTTCATGCATATTTCAAAGAGAAGATACACACTTATATCATAGAATTTGATTAGATAGTTTCATATGCATGTTGACTGTTACCTGAAAGCTGAAATACAAATTAGTCTATTGGCAGTTAATTTAGTTGTATCTATAAAGTTACAGCAGATCAGCTAGAGGCTCAGCATAATGTCACAAGGTACTATGCATGTGTGATTTGCTCTTATTAATTCATCTGCAAGATGCACAGGAAATAAAAATATTAGCAAAATTTGACAAGTTTTGTTATCTCTTTGGCTCCCAAGAACCCAACATACTTGTTGCTGAAATGTTGCCTACTGAGAAAAACAAACCCCAAACGACACTGTGTGTGCTTAGTGAAAAGTCACTCTTTTTTTCCTGCAAAGACCAAATACTTCATCCTTACCAGTTTTGCAGCTCTGTTAACTTCTTTTCTAATATCTGTGATTAAAAATCCATCTACACCTTCATGTTCTTCCCCCCTCTGCCAAATGCCACTTGACATCAACTACAAAGACAAATTGAAGTAGGTATTAAAACATCCATCTGCCAAAAGACTTGCAATTACCTACACCGTATTTGACAAGTAGAAGAGAAGAACTTAATCTAACAAAACTTGTGTGTAAACATTTTTCGTCAGAGCAGAACAGCCTCTTTCTGGCTCCCAAATCACCAAAGTCTGCCAGAAGCAACTTACATTTCCGAGTACTCGATGGTACCTAGTCTAACGATGTAGCAAATGGCCAAGTAATCTAAACCTGTTTATAGATGCACATAATGACCACAAAAATAATCCAAAGCAGCTATGTTTCAGATGATGTTAATCTGATACAAAACAGTAGGGAACAGTAGCCAGACATAAGAAAATAAATTTTATCTTTTATTATAAATTCTATCGGTGTATTTTATCTTCCTTTTCAAAACATAGGGTCTACTCAGATAATTGTCAAACAATTACTTTCATCTAATAAAGCTTCAGAGGAGATAAAATTAAATTAGTTAACGTGAATGACAATTGCACTGGGGAGATAATGAAGCACGGTAGGAGGTATCTGAGCTGAAGTGCAACCGAAGAGGAAAAGTGATTCACTTTAGAGGAGTATTAAATAAAAACAGAAGCCAGTATCTTGGCAAGTCAGGAGAGCTTGATGATAATTTTAAGTAAATAATATATCTAGTAAGGCAGTTACATCACTGACTTCATATAACTAAATAGTTTCATAACCTGCTACTTACTATATTCTCTTCAATCTCATGTTGTAGTTTTCATAGGAAAAAAAAAGTCAATACAGCACAATTTTCTAACCACAGGTTTTTAAATCAATATTTTTAGTCTACTAAACATTAAATTTTATACCAAAAACAATTAAGGCTGTGTTTCCAAGTGTAAGACATTTGGCAATGAAAATGAAGATGCAGCTCAGCAGGATATGAAGAAATGGTCACTGGTTAAAAGTAACTCAAATGCAGAGCTCAAAATAAGACGTACATGAAAGCAAAGGTCTCACAGGTCTTCAGTCAACCCTAATCACTAAAACAAGGGCTCAACAGAGTGACAAACGAGTTTGTTCTGTGCCAAAACTGCAGGCACCCAGACAGTGACAAATAAAAATAAATCCCTGTTGGCTGAAACTTTCCTCCTAAAGGAGCAAAGAAAAATTTTTGGTTGTTGAACAAAACATTTACTCTGAAAACTGCAGTGGTGCCTTCCATTTGGACAAGCATCCCAGAAAGGTGCCTCATCTCCTCCTAAATTAGCAGAGATGAGGGTTGGAGCACCTCAGGAAAACCCAAAAGCTATTTAGCTCTCTTTGTTAGTCCAGCCAAAAGTGAAACTTCACTTGGTCCGCTGTGTGGCAGAACACAGTGCAAGACATAACGCATCTTTTCTTCAAGTTTTGCCTGCTCTGAAAGTTCTTTTAATAAACAGCAGCCAGTAACGACAGGATTATTTTCTCCAGGATGCCCTTTCAGTCTCAGTTCTCAACAGTGACCTTCCATCAGCCAGAAGTATGTTACAAAGTGCCTGAATTTCTCATTATTCTCAATCCCTGGTTTTGCCCCATTTCTATCAAGAGGTGCAAGCTGAGTTGACCTCAAAGTCGCTTCTCTGGTGTGTTCATGGGGGCTCGGAGTCACCACATGGACTTCTTTTGGGAGTGATTCTCCCTGCCTCAATGCCCTCTTCCCAATGAGTATTTTGCTGTGATTTGTAGGGCTCAGTGTTGTGCAGGGCCAGCCGCACCCTGAGGCCCAGCACTGCCAGCAGGGGATTGTCCCTCTCTGAGCTGTGCAGCCTCACCTGGAGCACTGGGCGCAGGTTTGGTGCCACAATGTAATGGTGCCACACAGAGTTCTGCTACAAGGTCTGGAGAGCAAGATGTGCAAGGAGTAGCTCAGGTCTCTTGGTTTGTTCAGCCCAGAGCAGAGGAGGCTGAGGGGAGGCCTCATGGCAGCCTACAGCTCCCCCCCAGGGGAGCAGAGGGGCAAGTGCTGAGCTCTGCTCTCTGGGGACAGTGACAGGGCCCGAGAGAACAGCATGGAGCTGTGTCAGGGGAGGGTCAGGCTGGGGGTTAGGAAATGGTTCTGCACCAGAGGGTGGTGGGCATGGAACAGGCTCCCCAGGGCAGTGGGCACAGGCCCAAGCTGCCGGATCACGAGGAGCATTTGGACACCACACTCAGACACAGGGTTTGGGTGGTGCTGTGTGGGGCCAGGGGATGGGCTCAGTGATCCTTGTGGGTCCCTTCCAACTTCAGATATTCTATGACTTTAACTAATTGGCCTCTTTCTAGAATTCTTTTATTCTATAGTACTCATAAATATTTTGTTTTTAAAAGAAAACAAACATGATTTTATTATATTGTGGGAACAAAAGCCAGAAAGATAACTGTAACAAGCTCATTACAATTACTTATAAATCTGTAATTTCAGGCTGTAACACCTTCATAATATTCAGTGTTGCAAGTATGCACTTTCCTAGCCATTCTGCTCTATAAGGAAAAGATGTTTTATACCTTTTCATTTGGCCTTATATGTGACAAGATCATCACAAACAGACCTAACATTCCTTTCAACTGCTTAAAATTGATATAAGAAAAAAATATCTTGATGTAACTTCAGAAAGCCTCCACTCTGCCTCATCTTTTAAGGATTTAATATCCACACTATTAAGTCATCTGCAAAAACTTAGAGTTTAAAAAGGTAGTGTAGGTCAAATAAGTTTTGGAAAATTACAAGTGTGGTAAATACTGAAATATAAATTATATCCATAGCTTTGTGCAACTCAAACTTTTATTCAATAGATACCATAGCTGTGAATGATCAGTAGGCTTCTTACTACTAAACTGAAAACTAGAACTATTTAAGTAATGTCTTATGTACTGTCAGAGAACAGCTCACATCCAAACAAGCACTAACGATAAACATGAATAAAGATGAAAACTTTTCTCCAGTTTTTCCACAAGGGGGGGAATTTTCATATTCCAAATTTTGATGCTGTGCTCTTTAACAGAATACGTAGGTGCAGTCTGCTCCCTTTTCTCCCAGTCTGTCTTAGCAATGAAGATATATCTTAAGAGAATGAACTAAATAATTCATTGAAATGGATCACGAACATAGTTTAGCTTTGCATAAAAGGTTTATTGGGTATTATTTATTTAATCTGCTGCACCTGGTACAAGCCTTCAAGGTTACAAAGCTGACTGTTCAAACTCTACAACAAACTGTAGAAATTATGGGTATTTAATACCTGTTGCACTTACTGTTTTTGAGCTAAAATAATACCACCTACTTACCAAACAGTAATTATGAACAGTGAGATTGTATTCCACATTGGTCCTCTTTTCACCGTACTTCTCAGGGCAGTTATCTGGCCGTCTACAGAGAACACAGGCTGAAACACAGGATCATTTTTAGGATCTCTGAGTGCACTGGAATTACTGTGGATCAGCTGCAAAGCGGTAACTCTCATCTCTTTTAATCACATGCATCCTCAAGTAGATTAGTGGATGAGAACAGTAGACACTGAAGGGGAAACTCAGCAACCGTAATTCACAACCAAAGAACGGTCAGGGGAAGACGGCCTGACTGCAGGAAGGGTTAAACTG
This sequence comes from Alectura lathami, assembly GCA_013399715.1. Taxonomy (NCBI): domain Eukaryota; kingdom Metazoa; phylum Chordata; class Aves; order Galliformes; family Megapodiidae; genus Alectura; species Alectura lathami. Next base: position 295,345 of record VXAV01008531.1, read on the forward strand.
CCTGGAAGCAAGAATGCTGGAGACACAATGACTCCCTGCAAAGGGGTGAAGTTTCCCTGGCTGATGAGATGACAAATATACCCACAGCACTGTCCTGTAGCATTTGCATTCCAGGATTACTAAGGGGCCACCTTTGGGCAGCAGAACTGACTGGTGCTGGGGGACGAACCCAACACCCAGATAAGGCACCTGATTCTGAAGCCCATGACTGATGCTGGGGCAAGTGGATATAGCAAGGCATCTTTGCAGACTCCTTGTAGAACTACTTACAGCAGTAGGACTCTGTCCAGTGCATTTGTTCATCACATTTTCTTTTTACACTTAAGCACAAACATCTGTAATTTGCCTCAAGGGGTCCAGTAAAAGTTCTCCAGCAATACCCTCTCCTAGAGAAATACTGAATTCCACAGCAAATAAAGAAGTATGAAAGCATACTATTTATTCCTCCTCTAGTTTCTAGCACAAAAATACTCCACTGGTTCCACCACTGCTGATTCAGGAGACAGCTATCACTGAAGCAAACTCGCAAACAGATTTTGCTCACAGCTAAACAGTTCTTCCCCAAGCACCTGCAGATAATTAATAGCCAATAATGTGCAAGAATGTGAAATACAACATCTAATTTTTTTTTTTTAGTATAGTACACAAAGATGTCACCATTTCAGAATCCATGAAGCAACTTAGCTGTTTCTTTGTATATGCACATGATAATCTTTATGAAGATCATTAATGGCATCCAGGTCATCAAATACTTCAAAAACATTTAGTTTCAAAGCATTTAAGAACTTAAGACATTAGAGTCAACTAAAACCTTGGGAATTTCCCCATTTCTACAGTTACTAGCCCACCAACATACTTGGGCATACACAGGCATTGAATTTCTCCCTTCAATTCTCAACAGATATAAAATACATTTTCAATACTCCAACACCAGCAACAGTAATAGCAGCGAGAAAAAAGGAGGTACTGCTTAAGCCTAAAAAAGTGCTTTGAATGATACATCCCATATAGTTGTGTGAGATTTGGCACCTCAATTCCCAGGGCTACTTCCTTAAAACATCTGCAGAGAAGATTTTAAACATTCCAATTACAGAAAACAAGTCCAAGAACATTTACAAGTTATTTCTTTTCCATCCCAAGAGAAATGGCTCCAACACAATTCGATTACAGAAAATCCACCTGTTCTTTTAGGCCAAGAAAAGCTATTTATAATTGGTATTATCTATGCAGATTAAGGACTTATGTAACAGTAACCGTTTGATGAAAGCTTTACTTACGTGGGCTTTGAATGTCAAAATTGTTTTTACTCATTCTAGTGGGTTCTTCCAGCTGTCTGTAAAGAAAAGAAGAGTTAAATACATCTAGTGCATCAAGAATGATCAGTATGTATCACTTTTACAGTTTAAATTTAAAAAAAAATTCCCTTTACAGTTTTAAAAATGGGAACAAGAACAAAAGCACCAGTATTAGAATTCAGCTGTTATTGTGAAAGATGGGGGTTCAAAAAGCAGGATGCAAACATTCAGAATAAATATACCCACACCACTGGAACATGTACTGGTTATTTATTTCATCACAGTTTATCAAAAAGGCACTTCCTCTTTCAAAAGTAACTAGCTGCTGCATTGGAATTTTATACATAAATCTAATTGTACAGAAGAGTCTGTACTTATTTTCAACATCAAAAATAATGGAATAATGACCCAAGGACAACCAGGGCAGTGCCAGTGACTCCTGCTCAAATAAACACTGTACTAACATGAGTAAATTAGAAGGAAAAAAACTGGAAGGACAGTGACATGACTATGAAGGTAGGATCCTGCAAACAGGAGAGACTATTTAAAGAAATCCTGACCAAAGACCAGAAAAAAAAAGAAGTGAGGAATCCAAACAGGGGCAGGCAAAGAGGGGAATTTACATGTGCAGAACTACATATTTCACATTCTGAAGTGGCCAGTAATCTCTTTTGAAACATTGACCTGACCTGCGTTTCTTTCCAAACACATCCTAAAAACTAATCCCCAGGCAAGGTTAACATGGACATACAGGGAGCTGGCCTCCGCTGTGTGCCACACTTCCTAGACCTCAGGGGAGGGGAGAGGAAAGAAGATAACATGTTTCTTCAAGGCAGGCTTAAGAACGTTATTTTCTCTCTAGTGCACAGTTGAACCCTCTGGCGCACACAGCTGTCAGCGTTCAGCTTGCCTTCCCTCAAGAGCTGGGGAATGCCTTGTGCGAGATCGGCGTTGTCTCGGCGAGACAACGCGGCGGGATCGGGACTGCTGCCTGCACACTGGTCCTCACAGCTGGGTCACAACCTCCTGGCACATGCCAAGGGAGCAGGGAGGCAGCTGATAAATTCCACCTGCAGACTGGGAGCTTGATAGACTCTGAGCTATCAGAGCTGTGGTATTTACAGCTTAGTTTGAACAGTCCTAATACAAGCTTTTGCAAACAGAGCACTGCAGCCAGTTGGTTGGAGTTTCAGGCGATGCGTCGTATTGAGGAGTGAGAAAGGAAAACATGGGAGGCAGAACTCTTGGGCATAACATAGCTGTTCTACGCCACTGCCATTAAAGGCAAACAAAATGCTTTGACCTGAGATGTTTGCCAAAAAACAGTCTAAAATGAAAATAAACACACTGCAACCGATCTAGGGTGTGGAAAGTGTAAAAGCCAGGTGGAATTATGGTTCCAGCTTTCCCAAAAAGAAGCTTCCTCTTTTCTAGATTATAAAAAAATGAAAATACTGCATTAGAGACAGGCGCAGCAGAAGATGAAGACACAGCTTACACATGCTCCCCTCTCTTAGGGTTTTCCAGGAACCATGACTGCCAGTTTAATAGCCCCAGGGTAATGCAACAAAGAAACCCTCTACATTAAACCACAGAAGACCGGTTCTACACCTCTCTGTTGCAGACAGCCGTCCGAGGTGGAGAAAGCACGTTCGGCTGGAAACAAGAACAGCACCCTCCTCCCTTCTCCTGGCTCCTGCAAAACGAGCCAGCAAAGCCGCCACCCTTCCCCGCAGACTCCTTCTCTTTCCTCACGCTCCTTCAGGGAAGCGAACCCTCGAGTTCTAATTTGCAACTCAAAGGCTACGTGAAGACAAGCGCCCAGGCTCCACGTACAGGACTTACGCGAGTCCCCTAGGAACAAAGCAATCCCACATCAGTCTATTTGCAAGACAGGAATGCATTATCACCCAATGTTTACAAGAACTAAGAATGTAAATAAAACGTATCTGTTTTGTCTAGACAGGCTAAAAAATCCTCGGAGCGATAGCAGTTCTGTTAAGTTCTAGAACTCTTTAGTGCCCCAGAAGGAAAGGTGTTTTTAACTTTTTTTTTTT
>VXAV01008531.1:310988-322549 GCA_013399715.1 Alectura lathami
GGCATTTCAGGGAAGCTCTGAAATGTAGATGTGCAGTATAGATAGATAGTACAAGAGAATTTGATCTTATCATCTACTTTGATTCTCAGAAAAGTCCAGTTTGCTTTGTGCATAAAATGGGCTGAACAGGGCGCAGCTTTTTTATTATCAAGGCTGAGGGAAGACCTCATTGCTCTCTACAACTTTCGGAAAGGAGGTTGTAGCAAGATGGGTGTCGGACTCTCAGGTGGTCAGGCATTGGAACAGACTGCTCCAGGGAGGAGGTGGAGTCCTCATCCCTGGGCAGAGATGTGTGGATGTGGCTCTCAGGTACATGGTTTAGTGGTGCATGTGGTAGTGTTAGACTTGATGACCTTAAGGGTCTTTTCCAACCTACATGATTCTGTGATTCTACAATGAAATGTTAATATTTTGAGGCAGCATATAGCATTCAGCACAAATGCAAAGGGATTATGAATATGCTGAATTGTATTTTGGTAACGTAGGTAGTCATTTTAATGGAGGGAGGATAATGAAAACCTGGAAGTAATGAAACTGGCCAACAGTGAAGAAAGGCTAGACAAGGAAGCATCTCAAAGTATTCTTTTTAAGGAAGATTTTATTTTACCTTCCAAGCTCTTGTCAGCATATATACCTCTGTCATTCTGGAACTCTGACTAAGAGAAAAGATTTTAAGCTTTCTTTAGGGAAATAATTTAATTGTGGCATTTAGACTTCCTGTCCTTTTGCCCAGTTTAGAAGTAACATAAATGTCTAATTAAAAGGCAGATGACCTTCTATCTCAATAAGTATTCATACTAAAGTTACTCAAACAGGGAAAGCATTATATGAAGAAGAGTTTAGGGTAGAGCAAGAAATTTTGAGGAATATATCTTGACAGATTCATTTTGTTCATTCGCAATGAAATGAACATATATAAAGTTTGTAAATAACCTAATTTAGCAGTTATCCATGAAACTTATGCAAGTTACTTTTATTTTAAAACATAATGCAATGTGTTTTTGGAATGCATTATAGATCATCAGTATTGATAGAGTCATAGAAAGGGGGTTGGGCACACCAGAGACTTTTGAGACAGATGGTATGTGAGCCAACTAGCCTGAATCCATATTGTCTTTTGAGATTCTCTTAAGGCCCAAGTCATTCATATGTGCATAGAAGGTCTTCTGACTGTCAAGATCTTTCAAAATGCCCTCAAGCCCTTTCTAAACCCTTAAGCTCTGTGACATAGCATGCAAAACCAGATATGCTGAAGAGGCCTTTGTTCCTCTATAAACACACGGACAATGTTGTTCTGTAGCAGGTCAGTGCAGGGGTGCTAGAAAGGAATGGACAAGAAGGACAATGATGAGAACTTCTGTTCATGTCTATCACAAAAGATACCTGGTGGTGTTTGACTGATCTCTTTGCTGTGTTTTTCACCTCTGCTTCCAGGCTGGCAATGAGGCAGCTACATGTTGTTCACAGGAGTCTTGTGTCATCTGGACAGGGTGCTGGATAACCTCATCTAGGCTCTCTGTCTCAGGAAGTGATCTTTAGAGGCTCCTTCCTACCTGAGCTGATTCTATGATTCTGTGATCTGTGCACTGACATTTCAAATTAGGACAAAATATGTTGTGATGAGCAGACACAGGAAACTAGAGGGGTGGCCTGGGATGCCACAGGGAAGGGAATTACTACGACAGAAAGCTTCTTCAGATTTTTTATTTTCTTCCAATGTGTGGGGAGAAAAGCGCTTTTCCCTGAATTGATGCTGATGGGTAAGCTACCCTTTAACACATCCTAGGTGAAGGAAGGGAAAAGAGATCTGCTCAGTGTTTCAGCCATTCCCTTGCAGAGTAACTCAACAGGTACAGTCTTTGGAAATGTTGGCTCGATTTGTTGGAGCAGAGTCTCCAAAGAGTTGGGGGCGAGAGGGGCATGCTGCCTTTCGAAGGCACTGGCTGGAGGAGGATCTGAATTGCAGCTGTGCAATGAGAAGGTTTGGCAGGTCTAGTTCTGAGCATACACATTTCTTTCATTTGTGAAAATAGTGCATTCTGCACTGATGTGGCACATCACCCCTTGCAGGTGTTTTACAGCTCTGACAGCATGGGTAATCCAGAGCATTAGCCCTAAAATCATGGAACAGGCAAGATATCTGACGGTAATTAGTGAATTTTTGAATGCAATATTACAAACTGGGCAAATAGCAGTAAGTATCTGTTTCTTTATGTAGGCAGATCTCTGTAGTGCCCCGTTTCCTGGAGTGGCTTAAATTGAACTTTGGATTCAGGACAGTTTTTAAAAACTAGTTGTGATTTTTCCAATATTACGTGTGATCCAGAATTACATCAATATATGACTCATATCAATAATTGGATCCTTATTCCCACAGCTTATTGAGCACTCTGCTTATAATATTTAAGTCAACTATTTCCTTTCTGAGGCAGAAAAAGTACTGTGGATAATTCTGCCATGCAATTTGTGATTGTTACACAGGTTTTTGAAATAATTCTTATTTATTTATATATCAGCTATTTCTCCTGATGCTTGCCAAAATTCAAGGTATACCCGTATATGTTTGAGCCATATTTGTGTATATCTCTATGCCTTTTGTTTATTCAGCTGTTAATATAGAAGAATACAAATTAAGTTTTTAGCTGGAGTGCTGCCTGACCAGTTTTCCAAGAGAAAGCAATCAGTGGTATTATATGTAGTTTTAAGACCCACTGCAGTGGTGATATTTATGAACGCATGGTAAATGTGCGTATATGAGTATGTTTGTGTGCATGTAAAGTGGTATTTTACTGAAGAATCTGAGGTGGGTTGTCATGGAGATTAAAAGCTTAGACATGGTGTTTGTTGGTACTAGTCTGTTTACTGGGCATAAGGATATTCATTCCACTACTTTGAAAGTTTCATTGTAAAAACAGTTACAGTTTTATCTTTATTGTAAAGGCTATTCTAGCAGGCTAAGTAAGTAGGGATATGATTAGCACATCCAACTTAAGGGAAACAAACATTGTGATTTATTTTGGATTAATATTACAATTTTAGTTTCCAAATGACTATTTTTTTTTTTTTTTACTGTGTACTGTTTCATGATATTTACAAGATAACAGAAAAATTGTCAACTCTCCCAAACTTTCTGAAACCCTGCCAAAAAAAAAGGAAAGTTCTGGTCACTAGTAAATGAAAAAGGTTTGGTTTAGATGAAGATGATAAAGAAATGAAAAGCATCCAATACATTTTGCTAGTAATTGCTTTTACAGTGTTAATATATTTTCAACTTTCTTTGTATGAAAAGCAAGGTAATTTCTTGTGCTTTTTCCCTAAATAGTTAGAATAAAAACTTATTGACAAGTTTACCTTCAAAGAGCAATGTTTTCTGTATGAAATCATTGATGTTTTGCAGTTAGTATGGTTGTTTTTCTAACAAATAAATCAATGAAAATTCTGCAACAAATGCTGCATATGTACACAACATCACACACACTCTGAGTAATACAGTTTTCATAACAGACTTGAAGCGATGATTATTAACTAGAATTATATGTATTTATATTTAAACTGACACTACAGAATTCTTTTGAGTCTTGACAGATATGTGGAATATTTAAATGGAGTAATTGTAGTTACCAGACCTCCTGGGATTAACCCGCTGGAAAGAAAGTGACATTTTGCAAAGAGAAAAATGAATTTATAATGTGGAAAAAAGCTAAAAATGGGGTTATGTCTTGCCTGTTTATAACTATTCAGGAAGAAAATATATTTACATGGAGTCACTAATAGGCTATAGTGATACACTTCACTTACACTTAATTATAGAGGTGCTTAGAAAATAACTTATTGGGTTTCCTGAAATAGAATAAGCTATACTGAAAAGAAACTTGTTTAGGAGCTGATTCTGTGCTATTTATTTATTTATTTATGTGAGGAATAACTCTACTAAATCAATGTGCTCTATGCGAACACAGAAAGAATATATCCCATAGGGAACAAAACCAACTTCTCTGTGGTACAAACTACTTTTTGATTCATCTCACCCTTTCACTTATTTTCTCAGGCTTGCTCAGATTTTCAATTAGTTTTTCAATGACAAACACTGCCTGCTGACACTTTCCTAAATTAGAGTTAAATAGAATTAGCGAATCACCAAATAATTTAGCCTGGAAGAGACCTCCTGAGGTCATCTGGCTCCACTCAAAGCTACGGTGACTTAAATAGGTTACTTAGAACCTTTTCTGTTTGAGTTCTGAGTGGCAGTGATGCCACAACTTCATACCTGTTCCACTGTTTGACTGTGATATAAATCTTCTTCCTAATACCTAACTGGAATTTTCCATGTTGCAATTTGTCCACCACCTCTCATCCTATTTTTGCGCACCCTGAGAAGATTGTGGCTCTATTCTTCCACACTCTTCTATTAGATAGTTGAAGACAGCAATAAGATCTCTCCTTTACTTATTCTTCCTAAGACTGGCTGAAACCACTTATTTCAGCCTCATTTTGTACATCATGTTGCCTGTACACATTAGAAAAATTCAAGACTAAGTGGAAAGAGGATGTTTCAGAAGAAGGAAGTACCTAAGTAGGAGAGAGTTCCTTTAGTGTTTTGCAGTGGCAAGTGCATGTGTCATGCAACAAGATAATGCCATCCATGAGCTGGCAGGTCTCGCAGGATATTAGCCCTTGCAGATCATTCCTCAACAGAAGCCTTGTGGAGAATACTACTCTGTGGGTTGTGAATCTTTTCAATGATGTCTGTACAATGGCAGAGACCTGCATAGCTGCTAATGCCCCTGTGCTTACATGATCTGGAAGGCATATTTTCAACTCCCCACCACAACTGTACCTACAGTGGACTCTAGACTAGTTGCTTGCTGACCTACAGACATAGGTGGGTAGTAAAAGACCAGAAGGTGATGGCGATTCTCCACCCAGATGGGATTTTCTGAAGAAGGGGTGATGCGTCATAGCCTTGGACAGATCTTTGATGTTCACTCGGTATCTGAAAGTTACCTAGTTGTCATTGTTCTTCCTTTTAATGTGTACTGATCCTCCAGACCTAAAGCTCCTGTCAATCATGGGGAAACAGGTGAAAGAAGCAGCTGAGGAGACCTCAATGCTGACAACCTGAGTATGGTAATGATTTTGTCTCTGCCATGGAGTTTCTGGAACAGCATTTGTTCTGCCATCTTGTCTCTGACAAGAAACAGGCTCCCTTGTCCTATTCTGGAAAATAGGGCAGAACTTCAGAAAGCTGTTGCAATGGTAGTTGAATTGATGCCTTCTTCCTCTGTTCTGCTCTCCCAGCTGGAGCTGCTGGTTACTGCACATGGAATGTGCCCAGTTATGCAGAGAGATCTCAGTGCCAGACATTGTGGTGTTGGTCCTGTAGAGACCCCTGTTGTGTCCTAAATAACAAACTGATCTGGAAGGATGGATGCAACCATGACATCTCGTGAAGAACTTTTGCAGAACTCTGGAATTAAAGTGAAATAATAAAAAACATGCATCTGTAGAAAAATAGAGCTGGAAAAGGCCTTTATAAATTGTTGTCATTTTGACAGGTATTTTCCAACCTCCAGTTAAACCTGATTTCAAACAGTGAAGGTTGGATGACCTTTTAAATATCCTAAACATACACTGTAGTATCTTTGTTCAATCTTTGTTCCTGCAACTGAAGCATATTACATCCTGTCCTTTCAGTCATGAGAGCAGAATACTCACCTCTCCTCTGGGGTAGACTTCCTCATATTGCAAGACTTTGGTCATTTTTCTTTTCTGTTTTAGACGAAACAACTCCAGTTATTTCAGTCTTGACTGGTATTCTAAGTCTCTGTTAATTCTTTCTGAATTCCCATAGACAAAACCAAAATTCTATGTGCCTAGATATGGGCTCCTTAACACTGGAGAAAGTATTCCAGGTGAGATCTTTCCAAAGTTTAGGAGAATGGAAGAAATATTCAATGTGTTTTATGGCTTATAGCTCTTTTTATGCATCCCAACATGATGTTTGCCTTTTCTACAACCAGCCAATTTGTTCACAGCTGTTGCATTTGTGATTTATTTTTATAAATAATCCAATGTAAGATTGTCTACTGTTTACATGATACTTAATCTCCTATCCAGACCCTGAATCCTGTTTGCCATAGTAAGCAAATACACATGCTGAGATAGCTAGTTTTTGTAAATGGTCTATACAGTCTTATGATGCTGATGATTTTAAGAGTTTGGAGCTGTCATGGTTTCTAGCCTAGTTGAATCTGTGAATGCTGGAAGAGAAGGGATTAGGAAATTGTGGGAGGAAGCGGAGTTAGGACATCTAACTTACATTGGCCCACAAAGTATTCCATACCATACCCATGATGTCGTGGCCCTCCCCTTGCTTTCTGGGGGGGAAGCTGCGGCTTGCATGGCTCTTCTTCTGGTTTTCCAGGTTGGGGCTTGCGTGTGGGTGAGAAATCGCCTTCTTGTATGTCACTGTTTTATTCCAGTTATCAGTATTATTACCCTTATATCCCCTTTGCATTTTTATTATCCCTTGTTCCTTAGCTATTTTGGCAAACTAGTTTTTATCTTAACTCTCGAGTTCTACCTTTTTCCCTTTCTCTCACTTCCCTCCTCCATCCCGCTGACACCGGCCGCTGGCAGTACACCGGCAGGCCCGGGCCTCTGCGGCCTGGGGGTGGTGAGCGAGTGACTGTTGGGAGCTATCGTGGGTTAAACCACCACAGGAGCATTTTATTCTATGCTTCCTAAAATCTTTATTTCTTTTATAGGAAAATAATTTCAGGGGAAGCTACATTTTTGAGTATCAAATTGACCTAAACTCATTATTTATGTATGTATTATGGTATTATCTAGTGCATAAATTAGACATGGTTTATGAAAACTATATTTTCTTATGTTATAGAATTTTCAGTTCATCACAACTTTTACATCATATACGATAACGTAAGTTTTATTAATTTAATATTTATGTCATATTTCCTTGCCATCCTCCAGTCAGTCAGGACATCATGAGTTATTTTCATCTCCTAAATGCCCTTCCTTCTCTTCCTCTTACATGCCATTTAGTAGCTAAACCCTGAAGTTACTGTCATTGCTTTTCCTGTAACTCTGGTTATTGGTTAACTTCAGCTGCTGCTACTAGGAATGAAAATGCTGTCACTAATCTCTTTTTAACAGCAAGAATCTTTTTTTTTTTTTTTTTTTTGGTCATTTCAGCCTTTACTGCAAGCCACACTTGCCCAGAAATAGAACCTTCCGCTATGCACTTTGGTGTCTTTTTCCCCTTGTGCAGTCAGCAAAAGGGGATTTCAGAAAATGTATCTATACTGTTAATTGCTGCAACGAACCATCAACCTTTTAATTAAATAGAAGCATTTCTTTGCAAAACATTTGGCCAAGTATTTCTTGAAGGTAATCACATGCAATTCCAATTACAGAATGATTCCTCCTTCCCTCAGAAATAACCATAGTAAATAAAGAAAAAAAAACCCACATGCAAAGTCCCCTTTAAAATATTTGATTCAATTCTTGCAGTATCTTCTGTCTTCATCAGGATAGTGTCAGCACCTTGTAGTTGTGCATTAAGCTAAGTGTATAATGAGTGGTTCATTCTTTTTCTTAGCTTCTCCTCAGGGGGAGAATTAAATGTGCAGTCATATATCCTGTTTTGGTGGAGTTTTATGTTTTAATTTTTTAGAAGATTTGTTCAGAAGGTGCCTTAACTGCGGAAAGTTGTCAGAATGAAGGACTCAAGGGACAGAGAATTACAGAGCAGAACATTATTACGTATCCTAGTAACTATTCTTCTAATCCTGTCTCAGCCTATACAACCACAAAAGGGCATAGAAGGAATAAAGACCTATTTTCCTTATTTAAAGAAGCTGCATGTGATTCTACAAAGCAATGTTGGCAATGAAATGCTTAACTGTTGGGAGCTCTGCTGGACAGTGGGGTCTTCTCAGCAGTGTGGAGGAAGGCAGGTAGTGCAATCCCACTTGCAACCTGTCCTAGGAGGTTTATTTTTGAGAGCTACACATTAGGGTCAAGTCATGCTGGAAGAAGGACTGCAAAATAGGCCTTTGCTATTTAAGGAGAATGTGCTACCAACCAAACAACAGGTGTCAAGTTGCAATTTTGAATTGCCCTTGTTTTTAGGTCACTTCGCACAGATACTGATTTGTCATTGGAGATGGGAAGTTGAGAGTATGAGAGTCAATGAGCTGAAGGCTGCAGATAGCTCTGCATAATGCCTGACTGCCCAGCACCTATCTATTATTTAATCTTCCATGTTTTGCTGAATATTGGAAGAATAAAAAGACAAGGAAGAGAGGGAAATATTTGCCTAATATGAAGGAGAGAGTTACAAAATGAGCATTCAACTTCAAGAGAATGTCAGGGAACAACAGTACCTTATACTGCACTCTAAAAAATTGTAAAAAGTACAAAGGTTCTTAACATATTGTAAAGAAAATTCTTTAGAAATTGCTCTGTTATCTTGGAGGTAACAGACACACCATATGCTGTGTCTGGCAGTTGCTATGGCAACTACTTTTAAAATTTAACATGGGGAAACTGTTGCCTAAAATCTCTATGACTTGGGGCCAAATTTTGCATGATGCTGAGCACCAAGGAAGAGTAAAAACGACATAAAGAAAACCTTAAAATATCTTGCTCGCTGTTGAAATGTTATCTTGAAATACTTACTTGTTTCAGGATATTGCAAGCCCTGGACTCCTGAGAGCGTTCAGAAAGGGATAAATGGGTCTGGTGCTTTGGATTTTTCTGACAGGAGGATGACAGCAGTATTTTAAATTTAATACTGTGCAAACTACTTGTAATGAAAAACAGGAAAAACTGAATTGTTCACTGAGGCATTTTGTGTATAAATTGTGATATATATCTGGATGTTGTCTTTTTGTAATTGCTTTTTGTACTTGGAAGTTCTTGCATAAAAGTGAAAGAATCGTGAAATTCTTGAAGAAAGTAGATGGGAAGATAACACATCCTAATAATCTGCCAGTACTTTGGACAAAGTGGTTTCAGGCTCTGAACTGTGTTTGCACTATCCTACCAGCAGTCTGCATAGTGCTCTTCTGAGGGGAAAGAGGCTGAAAATATCAAATAAGGATGCTTCTACAGAAAAATTAATGCAAATAAAATTGGAAAGATTTTGTTTCTCTTCCCCCAAGAAGGTCTCTTAGGCCATGGTACAACAAATGCAGTTACAGATAAGCCCAGCGCCTCAGTAACTGGGTTTCTGTGGCCAAGCTGCATCAATTCTACCTTACTGGTAAACCTTCTACAGTGCCTTGTAGAGGAGTCTGCAAAGGTGGGACATAATTTAGCCAAAATACAATAATCATGAACTCTTAACAAAACTGTCCATAGAAATTTCACAGTGTGGCCTGGAATCATTTATTAATGGTCTGAACCAAAACTGACTTAATTGAATGGTCTCTGTCTATGGACTTCACCAGACTTTGTTTCAGGCACTGCTCATGATGTTGACCTTTTACTGATACATATCAGATTAATCATTACCAAAAATATCTCATGGATATTGGAGCACACATCATGTAACACCAGCTTTTTTAAAATATGTTTTTTTTTAAAGACTTATGTATAAAAACCAAACAAATAAAGCACAACTTAGATTATATTAGATCCTTGAAAGAAAGCTTAATTGGTCTCAAAGGGATTTATTTTATGCTGTTAGGTCGCACAGTGTTAAGTACTTTCTGTAAGTTCCCTCTCCAAAATATTGTATCCTGAGAGCTATTATACTGTGATTTTCTCCTTCACAAGCTGCCACAAAATTGTCAGTGTGTTTATTCACCAGAAGCAGTTTAAACTTCAAACCCGTGTAGAGAGTTCACTCAGGGCTCTTGGAGAGGGTTAATTTTTTTACATTGTAAATAAATACATATTTTAAAATGCACCCTGTTCAACTGCATGGACCATTTTTCTGTATTCTTGCCTTGTCTGCTACACATTTATGAAGGCACCTTAACTTACCTTCTTGCAAAATTTTTTGATGGACAGAAGCAATGGAAAAGGTTAAACTGACTTGCAAATAATGTGATATTGACTAGATTATGAAAATGCCAAACACATTTCTTACCTGAAGAATTCTTAATATGTAGGAATTAGAAATGAGTAGCAGAGGTTGGAAGAAAGTGAGGAAAAGCCTTTCTTTATCTTTTACAAATCCCATTTAAGTTTTGGGCAGAAAGTTGTAAAAGGGCCAGATCTGCACTGAAGGAGCCTAGATTTAGTGTGGCAGAGCCAGCTGTTAAAATCACAGCTGGTTTATGGAGGTGCTACTAGTAATAAAAAGCTTCTTAGCATGTTTTGTTCTCTGCTGCTTCGTCTGCAGGGATACGGTGGTTGGTCCTTCTCTTCTTTTCCCTGTCCATGCAGATTTGGACCTGAAAGTCCCTGCTGTTTCTGTGAGAAAGACACTCCTTGCTGACTGCCTGTTCCTGACCCTGACCTCTTTCTCACTCCCTGTTTTGTCTGACCTTCTCTACAGAAATGCTCAGAATTTCTGAGGAAATTTGCTCTGCAGCTCATTTCTGAAGGGGTTATACATGATTTTGCTACAGATCTGATAATTCTGTAAGCTATGTTGAAGTATTTACTTGCAAATGCCGACCCGCTGCTCAGTATACATTAAGGCACTGATGTTCACAGTATAGCTGATAGCTGGTGGAAATGAAATAATCTGTATTGACACATTTGGAAGTTTCACATCTTTTTCCACTTAACATGCTAACGTGATAATTGCTAGACTGATGATTTTTCCAGTGACACGTCTCCCTTTGTCAATATTTAGACCTGTGTATAGAAAGCTTATCTATCACACCTGGCTAATTTTCACTTAATTTAAAAATAAATGGAACATGTTTAGTTTGCAAGGTTAGCAGAACAAAAAGAGGGCTTTATAAACATTTTTCTTGAAACATTCTTTGAAGGATAGGAAAAGATACTGAAAGAAGGATACAAACTCTGGCTCAAATGACACTAGATTCCACAGAACAATCAATTATTTTAATGCCTAAATAAATCTAACTGAATATTGAAGTTGAGACTTCATTTTACTTACCACTTAATGCAAATGAATGTAAAATATAATGCCAAATCAAAATAGCAGTAAGTACACAGTAAAATTACTTAGCAGCACAGCCTGTGAGGCAGAAAATTTTTTAGCTGAACTGATTCTGTGTCTCGCTGGACATTTGCTCATAGGGTTTAAATACTAGATCCGACAGCTTTATTTTCTAAACAATTCATTCAGCTGGCGTTCTTTTGTAGTGTTTGTTTGCTGCACACTGTTAGTGATTAGATAAGAATTCATCAGTAGGGAACATAGGCAGGAGTATTTTGAGTACTTGAAGGAACTGAAAAACTGTATTAGCCTTAGTTTTGTTCAGCTTTGTTCCTGCTATTGGCAGGACTGATCCTCAGAAGTGAGTGTCACCAGACAGACCTGCAAGAATAGGTATCATGACTTTGGCATGAATCATTTAACCAGTACTTAGAAATGCTAAAGTAATTTTTTT
>VXAV01008531.1:322596-333402 GCA_013399715.1 Alectura lathami
TTTTGTATTAGATATGACATTTCATCTGCATGTAACTCTCATTTCTGCCATGGTTGTTTTTACACCTGTACCTTACAAATTGAAGTGGAAAGTTTATTCTCTTATCTTGAATGGTAGCACTTCTTCTGAGATGAATTTTGTTCACCTACTTAAAGCTTTTATTCTACAACAGTACTTAGTTTTGCTTTGTCATGGTAAACACTAGTATTCTACTCACATGACAGAGACTTCACTTATGGTCAGCTTTTACTTAGTCTCAATGGTTATGAAATCTTACATGTAACACAAGTGTTTCACAGGGTTTTCGGTATTATACCTACGATGTATCGTAAAGTTTTGAGGTTGTTGAGTTAGTTAAGATTTTTTTCCCACATTTATCTTCAGATAATGAGAAGCCACTTTTAGATTCTGCTTTTGTCTCACAATCTGAAGGATAGCTAGTATTCTGCAAACATGCCACTGTGAATTGGCAATGTGCATCTATACATAAAAGAGGGTAATTAATACCTTCTTCCGTCAGACCATCATGAGAACTAGTCCTTCTTTAATGCTAAATTGTTTCAAATATTACAAGCATATAACCTGAAAAAAGCTTTTTTTCTTACACATTTTTATGAGATCCAGGAGTCTTTCTCTGCATGGTCAGAGTCATCACAACAGCTTTGCTGTCCAGCTACATGCTTACTAATATACTTCTGGTTTTTCTTGCAGTGCGTGGTGCAACCTGTGCTGAAGCTTGGAAATTGACTGCTTTCACTGGCACTGCATACCTGACACAATGCTTCTTTGCTGAAAACCTTTTCCCTGTGCTGTAGTTGTTCCCACTTGTTTCAGAAACAACTCCAATCATTGCCATTTGACTATACTCCTATTCTGTTTTAATGCCCATTTATTATTTCTTATTTAGCACAATTATTTCATATATTATCTCTCAGCAAATGGTTTTAATTCACCCTTCAAAGAGTTGCGTTTACTTATGAAATGTCTCAGATAGCTTGCCCTTTATCAGGTATCAGGCATTCTGTATGTAACTTTTACTGGTTGTTCAGCTCCATATACTTCATCATTATTGTGCAGACCTAAAAAATCAGAAATGTGGTTAACTGGAAGGAAAATGTGCTTTTGCAATCAATAGTCTTCAGAGAAATATTCNAAAAAAAAAATATCTGGAAATATTGCCTTCATTTCTTTCAATTCTCTGACAGGTTCCCATCCAGACTAAGAGGTTCAGATGGCTTATTTTTGACAGCAAAAAGAAAAATCCCCGAGTCCCATAAATGAGAAGTGTTGGAACATCTGCAGAATGCCAGACACTTAAAAGCTCAGGATTACAATTGGTTTGTACCCTTTCACATGATAGCACCCATAAACTTCTAAGAGCAATGAAACTAAACTTCAGCCCATGAATCCACCACAATCAACTTTCAGGTTTTATCACTGTCTTGTGATACATGGTCCATTGCTGTGTGTTTCAGCTGCTAAAATTATTTGCATAGATAGGAATCTAAGGATTTGTTTTATTAAAAATATAAATTCATAGGTTTCATGTTTCTCAGAGAAGTTTATCATATAGTTTAGATTTTCATAAGAGTTGTAAAAATGTAATTGAAATAAAAGTCTAAAATATATTCTTAAATGTCTATGTTTAAATTGCTACAATTTTAATCCCAAGACCAAGGACTGGGAATGTCTTATGATGCTTGAATGCTTGTAGTTGATAATGCTGTGACGCAGGGTACAGTTTTGACAAATCCATGCCGCTTTTGGAACTATCAAATTTCTGCATGGGTTTGTTCCTCTGCAGGTATATTTGCACAGGAGGAGAACATTAGGGCTTTGGTAAGGAAATATATAAAAACGACAGAGACTTGCTTTGCCTTAAAACTGGACAGTGTTATAATCACCCTCTACAGCTTTGGGAAACAAGACTCTTGGTTTTGCATTTAAATCTGTTTGGCAATATGCACTATGTCTCCCAGCCACTTGGCTATTTGTAGCATTTGCTGTATTCAGGGGGTTTGAAATACTTTAAAACAAATTGAGCTGAATGGGGATCTTAAACCATTTCCTGATTGGTGTGTCTTCTAGCCCCTAATGTGCCTTTCTAGGTCTTAGTTATTTCCTTTTCATAAAAAAATAATTGCTCTTAAAAATGTCTGGTTGGATTTCTTTTGTGAAGAGAGCTGAACTGAGGAGCTCTAGGCAGATTAACTGGACTGCTTCGTTTAGTAGGCTCTCTGAGCTTTGAAGAATGTTTCAAAAGTATGGAATAAAGCTCTTTTTCTTCCTATTTTTACATGGGCTAACAACTTCCCAGTCTTTTAATTTGCTGTCCTGTTGCATTAGAGTTCATTATCTTTGTGTTACAGTTTTGTAATTCTGTCTGAGTTTCTAGCCTTTCTCTCTTCTGAGTCCCTGCTGAAAATGGCAATACAAGTAACACAGCAGAAGCTTGTATACAGACAGAAGATATAATGAGAATAGCACTTCTCGTGGGAATTAAATGCTGCATCACAGGGTTTCATTTGCAAATATCTGTAATGGAAAAGCATGTTTAAAAGTGCATTCAGATTCAGTGTTTGGAGCCTCTTCTCTTCTGTGCTATGCTTGCACTGTTCACATTATAAAACAAGGGATGCAGTTTGAAACTGGTTGAGCGTTAGATATGTAAATTCAGAGGAAACAAAGTCATAACAGAGTTTTAAGGTACAGTTGAGACAAGAGTGACTTTAAACCTACAACTGAATTCAAAAACCAATTTGAAAATATTGTTTAATAATACCTTTGCTTTAGAGTTGAGGAATTCAAAGAACAAAGACTTCAAGTGACTTGAACTTGTCACATGATTTTTGGCCAGATAATGGCAAACTACAGGTCATAAAATAATTCCTGTATTATTCTGGGAGATCAGAAGATTCTAAGTGAGATCACCAGCTTGGGTTTGAACACACAGATTACGTTATGAGTAGTCCAGATGAAGATTTTGCAGTATAATAAAAGGTGGGGAGAATATATATGGATAGTTCATACATGGAACTGCTGCTAATTCAGTGAAATGATTAGCTATTGTCATAACTGAATGTATTTAGAGAGTTACTAACTGGAAAAAAAAAAGGATAAATTGTGTGGAAAAATTACAGTGGCTCTTGTATGAGATATATTCCCTGTGACCTTCAAAGACTCTTCCATCAAATCCTGTGCTTTTTAAATATGAAACTTTGAAAAAGCTTAAAATGTCAATGTAGGTATTTTTTCTTTTAATGACAAAGAATGCAAAACTTCCCAAAAGGTAATCTTGACTTTCAAAGAGATCTTGTCAGCACTGTTGATGTCAGTATCAAAAGAAGTTAATAATTATCTGAAGAAAACACATTTCTCTTAGTTATTTTTTTTCACGTACATAATTCCTCAGGTTAATCACAGAAGCAGATCTGCAGGGGTATGTACTGTGCACCTTCACTTTTGCAGCACATTGTCTAAATGCTACCAAGATTCATACAGGCAATTATAGCATTATACCTTCTCTGGCAGGACTAAACTTATGTTTGATAGGCTGCAAAGAGAAAAACCTAGTAGTTATCTTAAACGTATATTTCTTGTACAGTATAATTATACCAAAGGAGTGGGTTGCCTTTTTGCTACCTGTAGGTCACATGTTTGGCCATGTTGTATATCATTTAAAGGAGACTATAGCAGATAGTGAAGGTGAACAAGCAACCTATGGAAAATTGTGAGTGAATTTCACTTCTATATGATTAGTTTTTACCTGAAATAAACCTCAGCATTGCTGTTAAATGTCACGAGTATTTCAGCCAGAATGGGCTCTTTTGTGTGGAGTACTGGTACTGATTTTGATCTATATTCCACTGCTAAAAGACGTTAACTTGTGAAGCTTCTGGAGGATTTCCCGACAAGAGTTTAATTTCTAAATGAATTGCCATCAAGATCAGTTCTAAAAATCATCTAGATGATGAAAGAAATAAAAATGCCTTACTGCAAATGAAGCAGTGATCATTCTTTCTTTTCTGTAAGGAAGAAATGAAATTCTAATACAGTAGTTCCCTTTGGATGCTCTTAAAAATTTCCTTCAGAATGCAAAGGGTAGTCCTGCCTACCAGCTCCTTTGGTTGGGATTGTTCATGATGATGCAGACAATGACATCTTCGATTCTGCTCAACAGGAATTATCAGCAGAATAGTGCACAGCAACATTTATTCATTTATTTATTATGTTCCATTTTACAGAAATTTTGAGGGTTTTAGAGCTTAAAAAGGCACATCTTTTGCCTATTATGTTTCTTTCAAAGCTACATCCATGAGAAGTAAAAGGAGCTTGGAAATGGTATAAATTCAAAATTTTTCACATACTAATTTGCTCTCCTTTGGATTTTTTATAAAGTCAAATCAAGCAGCACATTTCTGTGCCTTAGTTTCTTCAGCTGGAAAAGAAGGGGAAAAAAAGACGCTGTGCTAACTCCCACATATGTTGGGTGGATAAATGCATTTGATAGGCTTGAATGGAAAGCTTTACATGAGGATATTTACAGTAACTATTCCTTTATTTTGCCTGGCCTCTCATCAAAAGAAACACAGGGTTAATTCTGGAAGCTAATTCTTGGAGCTATGCTGTTGTATGAATCTAACCTTGGTATTATTCAGCGCTATGTTCTAAAAAACACCACAGTATTTTTTTTTAAATAGTACTGCACCATAATTACAATTGCTGTAGAGGCAGGAGCTAAGCAATTAAATTCTCCATAGGTGTCGCATGTAATTGTTCCCAGCGAATCAGAAGATTAAACATGGCAACAATGCACAGCACAAGATAGCCTAAACTCAGTTTTTCCTGCAGAACTGCAAATAGTAGCAAATCAAAAGGTTGTTCTCCTTAATTACCACTGTATGAGGCATCAAGCTAAAAGCAGGCTCACTCTGTAATGTTTTCTATACAACTACAGTATGTACATACAATGCAAGCCTTTATGCACCACCTAATAGACAATATTATACACACAATTATTGCTAACTTTCATTTTACAGGGAGAAATCACTGGTGAGCCTAGGACATTGGCCTCTCAGCTCCCCCAGCAAGCAATGTGTTGACTAAACGAAGGGAACAGTTTTACTTCCTGAAGCCAGTAGAGACTATTTATACTTAAACACATTTCATCACAACTTACAGCATGTTGTATTAGGTGACAGTCTGTGAGCTGGATGGGCTGCAGTCTCTGCGAGGTTTGCAAGCTGGAGCTTGTGGAGCACTTCACCAAGTTTACACATTTCATCTCTCTCTTTATTGGGAAATCAGCTACCCTGCTGATCAGAAGTCCAATTGGGACTTGAACTCCAGTCATCAGGAGTCAAAGAGCTGAAACAATAAGAATGATATAGGCTTTGGGAAGGGAATGGACATTCTCGTACATTATCACAATGCAGTGGTTCAAATAATAATACATACGTTTTGTTCTGAGCCAAAATAACTATTGGTGCAAACTGAAATATCTGTCATCCGCTTTTGCCAGGATTTTAGAGTTTCATGTCATTATTTATTTAATCAGCTTTTCAAGTGCTGTAAGGCAGCAAGCTATCCCAGTAATGAGTTTCTTCCTATTGTACGTTAACTGCTTGTTGAGATTTCCATTCAGCTGGAGCCCATAGCTCGGCTGGTTCTCAGCATTTGTTTTCCGTCTGAGATACTTCAGGGGGAACCGCACAGACCAGCAGAGACCAAAGATGATGAAGAAGGTGCCCCGAAGGGCGCTGCCGAGGAAGCTTGTCGGCATCGGGCTNAGGAAGTTGCAAAAATCCTTATTTGAACATACAATTATTCATGTTGTTATAGCAAGTATTACTTGAATTACTGTACCAAATCACCAACTGTGCACTGAATTTTAATTGGCATCAAGCTATATATTTTTAGTGAGAAAAATGGAAGTGCTTCTCATGAAATCCTTGGGAATTAAAGCGCTGTCTATGAGGAGAAACTGATTCATAAGATTTACTGATTCACACATCAGAAGAAAATTATAAATCAACTTTCCTATTTATAAAATGCTCACCTGAGGCATAAACAAAGAAAAGGAAGTTGCAAAAATCCTTATTTGAACATACAATTATTCATGTTGTTATAGCAAGTATTACTTGAATTACTGTACCAAATCACCAGCTGGCAAATGGATTTTAACTTTAAGCATATTAACCTGTTTTATCTATGAATTGAAATAACTCAATCATACTAAAAAATAACCCAAAAATATTGCATTTTATAAGTATTTCTTTTAGGAATGTTAGTAGAGCAAATAATGCTTAGCTTGATCTTACGGTAATAAATTGCAGTGTTGAGAAACAAAAGTGGGAATAATGAATTTGTCAGTAATTATCTTAAGGATGGAAAGCGAGATAGGTGTAGGTACTTTAATACCAGTAATGACAAAGATGCACAGTTTCAAATTTTGTAACAACAGATGGAAAGAAATATGCTTAATTTGGAGCGCATCAAACTTTTGTTAATTGTGGTACAATAGGCAATCTCGCCCATTTAGGAAGTATAGGTGCTATCTTTCCAGCCCATAGTTATGAAATCCATTCCTTCAAATTCTTGAAAAGACAGAAGTTGTAGTGTGAGCCCTCAAATCATCACAGTCAAGCCAGCTGGGGCAAAAAAATGAATTCTCTAAAGCAGCTTGTAATTCCAGATATTTGCCACCAGTTAATTAAAAGGTAATGTCCATAATCCACATTTTCATTAGTAAAAGGCAGGTAAAAGGATAAAGAGAATCATTAAGAAATGCTGTAGCCAAGGTAACACCATGTTTTTGTGGAAATGAGATACAACCATTTTATTAGTGATGTCCACTCCACACAAAACATAGACCTTCATTATATGTATCAGCAAAGAAGTTGCATCTATATTATTCCACTAGAAATTTCTAAACACTACAGAATGAGCCAGCCTAAAGATGCAATGCAATGTAGATTTTTCTTCTGATTTGCATGAGGTGATAAACCACTGTTAAGCCACGAAGAGTGGAAAGAGAAGAAATGAAAAATACGCTAATGAACATATTGCAGTGAAACTCTTTCAATGACCCTCTCAATGCTTCAATCGATTTTCATTCAAACATAGCCTGATTTACAGTTGTTTGCACAGTTATTAATAGTTTAATTTTATTAGTTCCCTGCAGAAAATCCTGATTTACATCTTGTGCAATTGAGTGATGAGTCAGATTCAATCCCATACTAGTCTTGATTACTCAAATGCAGAATTGATGGTGACCTCAGTATGTTTTTTGACATTGAACATGCAAAAAGCATTCTGAAAATCAAAATTTTGCATTGTGTCCTGAGAAAAGTAGACCCTAAATGGCAGAAGTCTTTGAAAGTTGATGAGGTGACTAAATCCTAATTCCAGTGACAGCATAACTAATTCTGGATTTACACTATCGTAAATGTTAGAAATGTAGCCTGTAGCCATCTGACAAAAAGGTAATCCTGCAAATACAGAAAGAGTATCTCAGGATGGGAAATAGTCTAACTTGTGTGCTGAATAGCTATGTGGGAATTTGCTGCAGTAATTACCCTCCTATCATTAGTGACAAGTAATTGCTATAGCAACCCCACTGCCACCTGTCTCACACACTCTTTCTCTCTCTCTCTTTCAAACACACACACTCACACACTCTCTCTCTCTACATATTCATAGTATTGAAACAAAAGCAGAAAAGCTAGTAGCTTAATGTCATTTATTGAATCACTGTTTTTTCTAATCAACAAAATATAACCTCTTCCTCCCTTGCCAACTCCTCATAAATATTTATTTAAAAAAAATGTTTGTGTTGTAGAAAATAGTGCCGTTCAACCAAAGTATCTCTATTCAGCACTAATTCTCTGAGGGAGAGAAAAGAGAACTCTCACAGCTTGAGTTCTTTTTTTACTTTATTGCCTACACTGGGCCTGAGACTGATTTCACAGGTATGGATCTGAAGCCTAACAAAGACAGCCATGTAACATATGTAAAACTGGATTAGTATTCACAGCCAGGGCAGCTGAAATTACTTCTCTTTCATTTAGACTCATCTAAAAGACCACCTAAAGCTGTTTTCTATGGCTTTCTGTCAGCACTAGGTATTGCTTTATCATATGCAAGCACTTAGAATTTGTACCTGCTATTTCAGTCTCATCAGCAGTGGGTGGGGACTGAAGAAGAGATAGCAAGGTTTCACCATGGCATTACCTAATCCTGGTTCCAGTCTTCTGTTTTACCACTGCTCTTGGCAGTATCAGTGGAACCTGACTGAAATCTTCAAACCATCTACACGATACCCGTTTGTTTGTATTTGAAAATACCAGAAATCTGCTGTTCCCTATGATTAGGCAGTGAAAGAAGAGGCGAGAAATGTTGCTGATCCTTGTCTTCCTCATCTTCCCAAATCCCAGTCTTGCATCCACAGTTTTTACAAGCGCTCTCCCTAACGTGATGCTCTTGCTACATCAGCACAGGACATAGAACTGGCTAAAAGCTTTGTCACCACTAGATGTCACCAAAATACCAATAAACAGGCTGATGCGCGAACTTGACAACACTAGATTTCTCTCTAACCCTATCACTCAGCATGTACAAATGTGAAGATGAAACAAAACAGCGTTTTAAATATGAAAGAGCAGTAAGGAAATGCGGGAACAGCATGCCTTGACATAAGCCATTTGCATCCCACATGCTTATTCCACCTCTTGTGATCAAAAGAAACCATTCATATTTTGGTATTAATATATGCATTTTTTTTTTCCAATGTAAGACATAGATTTTTTCATTTTGTTCACTCTATCTAGAAATAACTGTGTCCAACAGTTCTTAGCGCTGCTTAGGAAGAGAATGGAAATCCTTACCAAAGTACAGCGGTATTCAATTTTTCTGGATAAGCAAATTATATGGAATATTATTTCAGATAAAAGCGTGGCCACAAAAAGCAAATCCATACTATATATTTGTGGAAACAAATCCTACAGTTTACAGATTTTTGCTGAATAGAAAATTGATTTAAAAAAACCCCATAAAACAGATCAATGTAGTAGTCTTAATTTTAAAATTACCTTACAGACTTTCAATAAGGGCACTATAAAGTATGTGCCCCTTAAATCCACAGAACAACCCACAGACATCTGCTAGCAGTCTGAATGTTTTACCTATTTGGTTTAGAAGCAAACATGAAGAAAGCTGTTTGCAATCAGCTTAGCTGTAAGAGTGGAATGGTTGGCTGGTCTTGTGAAGTATAGGCAGACTTCAGCTTTCAAGAAGGAAATCCGTGTACTGTCCCTTATACTATTTGTCTCATCTGTCTCTGATTAAATTATTCATTCTTTCTATCTCAAGACAATATGGCCTGTCAAAATACAGGGTTTGCAAGCAGAAAGTAGTATTCATTTTGCAGACACTTGTAGTCCTTCTGTACTAAACCTTTAAGCAGTATACATTAAACCCAGGGATCTGTTGGTAAATTATGTCTTATACTTTGTCACCCATATGTCTTCAATTATTCCACATATCTGAGAATTAAATATCCACGCATATTGTTAATGGAAAATTTGTTCCTTTTAACAACTTTGAATAATTTAAAGACGAATGAACAACAACAGGGAAAAAAATTTTGGAAACGTGGAACTTAACATCATGCTGTCTTAAAACTTTGTAATAGGAGTTATAATGCTAAAAGTTTAGTAATGTAAATTGTTACATGGGCATGTAATGGCACACCGATGTCCCATAAATTTTTTTTTTTTCTTTTCCTCAGAGAGATAATGTCATTAAGATTAAAAAAATAGGTTACTGAAAGGCATATTTTTTTTCTTCAATATAATGTGATGTTATTAATCAGGTTTGCACATTCTGCTAGGAGTCAGAATTCTAATACACTGAGGCAAAAATCCTAAATCTGATGAAAATCATGCATAATAAAAAATGAATCTTAGAATATATTAAAGGAAAGCCCACCTCACCATGCATTGTATCAGATTGGTATCAGAGCAACCTTGTATTCCTTGTATTAGGACATGATTTCAGATTCATTGGCCTATAGCCAGGAAATAAACAGGTGTTCTACATATTTTGCTCTATTCTCCTTCCAATCCTCTCCCAGATTTCCACCAATGTTAAATCAGAAGGTAATCTCAACAGATGCACATTGGTTTAAAACTGGTTGATGTTTGTCTCACCCTTGCAGCTAATAACTGAAGATGAAGAGAAGATAAAGGGTTTGTTTAAACATCCATCAGAAATAATGCTGTGCTCTGAACAGTATAGCACCCTACCACTGCAGTCTTCACGCTGTCCGTACATGCAGCTGGTGCCCAAATGCTGTGACATACCAAGAGCTTCTTGTAACACTGCTCTTCCATAGGTTGAGACTTTAGGGAAAATGCCTGTCTTCTTATGGATTCATGTCCGTATTTGGAGTCCGTCAGAAAAAACAAATTCCAGAGATTTTCCTGAAATTTGTTCACCAATGTGGAGGAGATGGTCGAAGAGGTTAAGATTGGAGGCAGCCTGGGCTGCAGTGACCATGCCCTGGTGGAGTTTGTGATCCTGAGGAGCATGGGCCTGGCAAGGAGAGGAGTCAGGACACTGAACTTCAGGAAAGCAAACTTCAGGCTGTTTAAGGAGTTGTTGGAAGATGTCTCCTGGGCAACTGTCCTTAGGGACAAGGGATTGGAGCAGAGCTGGCAGCACTTTAAGAACGTCTTTTTGAGAGCACAGGAACTCTCCATCCCCGAGAATAACAAATCAGGCAGGGGAGGCAGGAAACCAGTGTGG
>VXAV01008532.1:0-12548 GCA_013399715.1 Alectura lathami
TATGTTTCATATATTAAATATGCATATAAAATACTTTAAATTGCTTTATAATTTCGCTTTATATCATTTCTTTAAGGTTAAAACACATTTTTACTGATTTCTAAGTCTCATCCTTCATTTTTAACTACTTTTATTGAAGGGATTTAAGAAAGAGTCATGAAACAGGCCATCTAAAACCTCGGTTATTTAAAGCAACAGTAAGCTGAAATATCTCTCTTTTGTACCTAAATTCATGATGATTGGACAGTTTCCCAATCCTAAAGTTACTTACTTTCATTCAAAATCTAATCTAAAGAGAAAAAAGAATCATCTTGAAATTGCACATGTAGATTTAAAATTCTGGAAGGTTATAAAGTCAACGAGTATTTTCCCTATCCAACATCATTTGAGCGATAGTTTGGAACTAAACAAGTTCAGAAGAACAACGTTTTGCTTTGTTTTGTTTTTAAATCCGCTGTGAACTAGGTTAGGTCACCCTGAAATTGTACCTACCACTTGAAACAAGGGCATGATTTTCACACAGGTATATGGATTCACACTGCCTTTGAGTTTAGACAGCATATGCAGTAACAATAAAGCTACAGCACAGCTTGTGTCAGTGTACAGCTTGTAGCAGTGTCAGTTCTGCTAGCAAGCAGACTGCCTTCGGGTGCAATAGAGCAAAAGAGCTAAAGCAAATCCTAAACTAGCATGCTGCAGTTGCACCTTTGTTTCGGTATGTGCACATCTTCAGACCGGTCTGAGCTGGTTTATCAGGTAAAATCAGTCGCGGAGCTGTCTTGATATTAGTAACAGATTAACCTTGCAGACACTGGATTCACTAAGTAACCAAATTACATGTTTGAAGAATGTGAGAAATAAAATTCATGGATTCTCTCATTCTTCTCAGTTAGACCCACAGAATTTCATGCCTTGCATCCTGTTTGTGAAGAAAGCACATGCCTTACTAACCCACGACACAGCTCCTTACCAGCACTATCACCTACCTTTCTACAGAAGTAAAGCTGTGACATACAGTTTTCTTAACTGCGTGAGGCTTAGAACATGGAAGCCTAAAAACAAAGATGCAAATCAGGCATGTTCTGTTCATAAGGAAAGGCTGTAACTGAAGTGAATTCAACTCTTGGTGGAACACAACTGCTGTGTGCTCTGTGAACTTTGGATAACGCAGCTACTCAAGCTATTTTACGGTTCACTTAAATTTAGAACAATTTTCGAGTTTGAAAAACACACTTGGAACTTTTTGTATAACATTCCAATGTCAGAAAAGTATAAAGTATATCAGGGAAAAAAAAAAACAAAAAAATCAAAAGTTAACTAATGGCAGGTACTGTCAGCGCAGGCCCTGGACTCAGCGGACTACCTCTGTTGATATGAAGCAACACCTGGGACACGGTAGATCCAGATAATTACCATTTTCCAAACAGAGGCTTGAAAAAAAACATGTATTTTGGATGGAGTGCACTCTTACCACAAGGAGGTTAAAATATTTAGCTCAAATGCAAAGATCAACACTTGTTCAGATGAACTCCATTCTCAAGGGACTTTTTGAGGAAGAAGCCTAACAGCTTTTCAGGTACGGTGGTTTCCTTTCTTAGAAAAGGCAACTTGAGTCATATCAACCTTCTTAATACTTCTTATTGAATCCTTCACGTTTTTCTCTAATCATCCTCAAAGTAGACTGAAAATAAACATGTTTTTGTTTGAGAACTGCAAGGTCTGAATATTCCAGTTATAGGTAGGAGTAAGGGATGGATGCTTACATACTGAGAAACTGAGACATTTCAGATGAACAAAATGTACCTTTGAAGAGAGAAAAACAACTAAACCAGAGAATAATTAATATCAGAGAATCAAAACATGCAAGCATACAGCCTGAGTATCAACCTTTGGCTTTTTTCAACAGACCTTTGCCTATCAGATTTCTTCCCCTTAGGCATCCCCCTAGGCAACAACACAGTTTGAATTAAAAAATGGACTTACAAAGTGTCCAAATTCAATAACATCATAATCCTCTCCTCCCTTGCAAACATCTAAGTTTGGCAGGTACATATACATTTTGACATTTGTTTGGCTGGAAGCAGTCTTGATGTCTAGATTTCTGTTTTCCACTACCCTACACTTTCCTATTCTGGACATCTCAGCAATCATCTTGTGCTGAGACTGACTTGGAATCTAGGAGGTTTATGACTTTTCAATCTAAGATTTCCTAATGGAAGTCACTGGACCATCAAAAACGTAGGACTGGACAATCCACCAAAAAAACACACATGCAGCAAGAAGTCTTCAGATATCCCATTAGCTTGCCAACAGTTGATTTTTTTTTCATACATAAGAATTAAAGCCTTTACAGATATCTGACTGTAATCTATCTCACAAGGTACCTGAAAATCCAAGAATTACTGGTTTTGTTTTGCACTGGCACACAATTTTGGATGAATAAATTACTATTGTACTTTTAAATCCAAAGGAGTTGTACAAGAACTCCACAAGGCACTTCTTTAAAACACGCCAAAAGGCAGGGCACGTCAGCTCCTCAAGTGCCAATGTTCAAGTGCTACCAACACCAGTGCTGTAAAACCAGCCAATTACTCAAGTCTAGCAGAAATCTTCCAATTTTACATAAAACAACCCAAATCAGATTATCAAATGTAGCACATAGGCAGCTACATCTCAGGCATGAAACAACTTCTCAATATGCAGTTAGGTCATTACTTATATGTGACATTCTAATACTCAGTCAAATACTGCTATCTGAATTAACCAGACTAAAACTAAAGCTCTTAGAATCCATGTGTATATAATTGTAAACACAGTTACGAACAAACAGGATGACAGTTCAACAATACACTTCTACTTAGAATGACAGCCCCTACTCTGAAAGATACTTATATTCTCAAGTCAGCCAAACAGGAACCATTGAACTTCCTCTATGGAAACAGGCTTTTTTTTTTTTTTTTTTTTTTTTTAAATCACACCACTGAGGATAACACACTTTATGGCTTCATCAGCAGCTTCGTAAAGCACCTTATGGATAAGATTATGTTAGTCTGCTAATTACACCACACAGAGATCTTCTGCATTCTCTTCCCTTTTTATGGTATCCTAAAACTTCTCTCAGAAAAGACCAAATGCCTTCTCTTTCAGACCTCAGTGTCATTTACTACGCCGCATGACTACGGCACAACCACACATCCTAGATCCAGCCCCACTTGCTTCTTCTCGTCTCTGTACGTCTGGGGAAAAGTTCATTTTCCTGGATTCTTATGCAATACCTATTCTCATCCTTCCAAAACAATTACCTTTTCAACACATGGAGTACTATTAAGAGTTTTGTCCTAAAACTCTTAATAAACTGACATTTAGCGGGCCATACGTAAAAACTGCACACCAGTGGGAACTTACCTTCTCCATAACTCCATTAGGGGATTAGTTTGCAAACCAGCTGCTGACATGTAAAACACTATGACATGCTGATGCCATAGCAGACAACCCTGCCACTTTATACCAATATAAGCGTCAATTGTTTAGGGGTTTTGCAAAGATATCTCCTGCATTTGTGGAAAAAAAATTTAGTTCAATGGATGTTAATTTTTCTAATTTAAGAACTCTTAATTTGCAATGGCTGTACATGTGAAATTCAAGTTCAGGAAAGCAAAAGGCCCTGCAGTCAATACTGCCACGAACAAATCTATATAAAAACTTTCCCTGGACAATGAAGGCAAGGTATCAGCTGTCAGTGCATGTTCTCAAACTCAATGAAAAGTCTACGGTCAGTTTCAGTGGGCTTTAGAACACATTCACCTTTGGTCCTCTATGAAAATGATTTATTCCCTTGTTAAGTCAAGAGAAATGCCAAGGAAGTACCGTGATTCATGGTGAGCTCAAGACCTACATGACTTGTTCTTTAGGCATGCCTTGACATTAAGATTACACAAAGAAGTGCCCACATCCAGCATCCTCCTTGACCACATTGTTCTTATTTAATTACTTTGAACAACGTACAAATTAGACCTGCGAATGAAAGCAGAAAGCCAGTGCTGTCCATGGAAACCCTTTACCTGACTGGTTTGTTCTCAGGGCCAATGTCTCTGAAGCCCATCTCCTGCAGCCTGCAGCGTCTGTACAGCTCGTAATGGCGCGTGTGAGTCTGCTCTCTTAAGTCTTCCATATTTGTGCAAATGAGCATCTCGCGGAGCTTCACAAAGTCACAGTGGTTCTCATTCTCCACTGAGCAGTGAAAAGAGGGATCATTATACACAAGTACAGACATTGTCAAAATATATTTTAAATAGCACTCAGATCCTTTTATTTTATTAACTACTCTTCCAGGAAAAGGTATCTGTATTTATACTATGTTGTTCATATACCATCAACGTGGCTTGATTCCAGGAAAGCGTCAGTGCTGAAACTACCAGTTACTGCAGACCTCAAATGTTAATTCTTAAATTCCCTAAACCGTTGATCCAAAATGCAATCAACATGGCATCAGTGGCTAGTAAGAGTCATGTTTAGTATTAGTTTTTCAATTAATCTTATAATTAAAAAAAAAAAAAATCACAAAAATACCTTTAAGAATTCATTTACCTTGTACAATGCCCCAAGGGTATTGACGAGCTCTCACCATTTTGTTCCCAATTTTCACCTCTTCTGTACTTCCCACTACAGCAAACGGTAAATGCCCCTGTAAGAGTCACACCAACACAGCATCATCTCTCAGCATTCTTAGGTAAGAACTGAAAAGCCGGCACTTCAGAAATCAATTAGGGAGAAAAAAAACACCACTTCAGAAAAAAAAAATCAACAGGTGGTTTCAAATGGAACTCCACTTTGAAGAGATCAGCACCGCTCACCCAAAGGCCAAGCTACAACCACAGCGTCAGGAAGGGCGGCTGACAGACCAGAGGGCTGAGCTCCATTCGGAGCAACCCAGCACGCCGGAGAGTTGGGCTGACAGGAACCTCGTGAAGTTCTGCCCAAGGGAATGCCAAGGCCTTGCACCCTGGGAGGAACAACTCCATGCTCCAGCAGATGCTGGAGAGCATGACACTGGGTTAAGTAATGGAAGACCACCTCTGCCCACAGCAGAAGGTTCTTTCCGAATGACTTTCAGAGTCCCTGAAAGTCTGGAGCTGCAGAGCCACAGACTTGGGTATACCAGTTCGTCCTTCCTGCTTTCAAACTCGAGTACATGTTGGGATAAGACGCAAACATACGGACATGAACAGCAAGTACAGACAGAGTGCTCAAAACACAGGAGTTTAGCTTCACAAGTTTAGTTCAGGCTAACAGGCACCACTGAGAGGATCTGGAAGGACAACAGTAAAAAAAAAAAAAAAGCCAGAAGTATAGCTAACGTGATGATTCCCAAAGAAAATCTGTCCTGATCTGGAAGGAAAGTAACACACACACACACAAAAAAAAAAAAAAAGGCAAACTGAAAAAGAAGATTTGTGTATATAAAAATCAGAAAAAAAACCCTGGAGGAATGAGGCACATGAATATCTTCCTAACAGACGTAAGATAGCATTCCCTATGGAAAACAGTGAATTCAGTCTGTCCATCTATGTTAGTAACAACATACCATTTGTCCGGAAAGTAGGAAAAGTATTTCTGAATGAGATTATCTTTCCTGTCGCTGTGTAAAAAAGAAAAAAGCTCCTAAAACAAGCAGCATCAACAGCAGAGGGACAGGAAGTTTTGTGAGTAGGCAGAAAAAAAGCCCAAAAACATAAGAGCTTGTTAAGGAGAGAGAAAATAAATAACCGACTTGCTACAAATACAGACCCATGAGCCTCAAAATAATCACGGAAGAACAGGCAGGAATGACTGTTAGAGAGCTTTAATACTGAAATATTGACATTTCTGCCATTTACTTACATTCATGACGGTATTAATTTGAGAAATGGTTTCATCATCAGTTGGAAACTGGTATATCTGGACATCATTACTAACTAACTCGGTCATGAGTTTGTTCTTGAACTTCTGCAGCTCTGTTTTAGAAATGCTGTCTGCTTTGCATATAATTGGTATAATGTTCACCTATCAATGACAAGTTATATGAAACGTGTAAGACTTCGATTTTGAGGCGACAACTTCTATAAACTTTATTGTTTGCTGATGAGTTCTTCAAAATTTCCCTTGCGGTCTACATTTTTTCCATAAATATCTGATCAGTTTCAAAAATAACCAAGGGAAACTTCACAAACCATTGAAGCATATTCACTAGCATTATCTCAATAAAATAACGGTACATTATTTAATATATGCCGTCATAACTGACTCTGAAAAAAGAATAAGGAAGGAAACCTCAAATAGTGAAGTACACAAATAAAGGAAAAGCAATGCCTACTCATTACCAGAACGATATTAAGTATTTATATCTCTGTCAAAAAAAAAAAAAAACATTTTGTGGGGGACATGGGGTTTGGGCGTTAACTGAAAGTTAACAGTTTAAATGCACAAAAGGAAGCTGGCTGCCAAGCTCTGCCAACCCCTCAGCCTCCCTTCAGCTGCAAGACCCTGTTCATGTCACCGCTGTCACCCACAGCTCTAAACTCCACAAGCACCACAATGACTTTGACAAGTGTCTGCTGAGGGCAGAGAAATGACTACGACTGAAGAATCCTGCCGACAAGCTGTTACAGGAGTGACTCAGAATACAAATTCAATCCTAATGCTGTAAATTGACCTATTTGCTAAACTAGTTGTGATAGTAACTCAGTATTTTTAAGACTAATTTGGCATCTATTACCTTCCTATCGTCACTTCCAAAATAGGCACTTTTCAGAACAAGATACAAAGCATTAAAGTCAATGTCCAAAATTCTGGAGGAACATTATAAGGAACTCTTCCAGATTTCAGTTGATTTGAGAGCTCTGCACAGTTCCTTGACTACAGATATGAAAAAGGAAGGGAAAAAAAACCACATACACACACACACACACTCCTTTTTATTGTTCTGACTGTTCTGTCTGAATGGAATTTCCTAAACATGGAATTTCAAGACTCAATTCAGTATTTTTTCTGAGATTGCAAAGTCAGCAATAGACTTCAAAAACCCACTGAACCCTGTCACGAGAGCAGCAAAAAGTAATAAGTACTAAGTCAAATAAACAACCTCCCCAGAAAGAGAACTAATTACGGAACAAGTGCTTGCAAAGCAGATACATCTAAGGCCCAGCATGTCAATTTTTCAGAAATATTTCAGGAAAGAACATTTTGTGCACTCCCTCTAATCCTGAATAAAATAAATAGTGTTTCAATTTCAGAATAAAAATACCTCAAAATCAGTATCATCAACACAAACTTTTTTTTTTTTTTTTTTAACTAGAAGTTTCTCATCCTCACTTGCTTTATCTTCCTGCCCCTAGGGCTCTTCCCTCTCCAGTTTTTTCTAGTGCAAATATCCTCCTTACAATTAAAAAGCTTAAGCAAAATGTCTAAAAGCAAAAAAACACACAAACACCGAAGTATGACTTCTAAGACTACTTGTTGGTAGTGCTTTTATTGTACCTTAGGATTGTATAAACATCCTAACACAGCTAGGAGAAATTCAAAGCTTCAGCAAAATTAGCTGAGGTACATGGATTCAGGTTTTCCACTGAATAGCTTTAAAAATGGACGGAAGAAAGTCCTCAGACTTAAATTAACCTTTACTCTGTCTTCTCAATGTGAAATTTTTTTCTAGCACTCACAACTAGGAGAGATTGGTTGGGTAATGAATAGCAGGGAAAGGCTGCTGTGGAGGCAAATAACAGCAGGAAAGCAAGATCACTGCAAACTGAGCCCAGCTATCAATATTGATGTTAAATCACACCTGTCATTAAAATTTAAAAGCAGTACTACTCTGGCTTTAACTAGGCAACAGAAATAGTTCTTTTTGTTTAATCTGTTAAACAAGACTTATTTCTGCTTGCAGCACCTAAGGTTTACCTGACAACCAGCATCTCAATACTTTCAGCCAAGAACAACATTAATTGAAAGCACACGCTTGTACTAACAGGAGACGCACGCTGCATTGATTTGGACCACATCCAGATGTGCCCCAAGTCCCAGTGCTCTCTCCTACGCCTGCAGCTCACTCGGCACCAGCTGTCTCCTTCCAGCGTCTTCCCCAGTCACAACTCCCACTGCTACAAAGCTCAATTTTGCTAGAATGCTATAGGCCATCAGCAGATAATCACTGTAGCCCCACACACGAAGTCTACACCTGCAACTAAAGCAGCCATCCTGATCTTCCCCTTGCATGCAGCTGCTCCTTTCCAGGCAGAACTGAAATCTGTGCAGCTGTCCGAGGAGACAGATTACTTTTCAGCTTGATTAGTTCCCTAACCAAGCAAAAATCTTTAGTTTTCACTTGAAATCAGTCCTCTCATCCAGGGAACTGGCTGCCGAAAGCACTTCAGCATGCACCGTGCGAAGAAGCAGCTGAGACCCCTTCATTCAATAGCAACGCAGACCCGTGTTTAACTAAATGACCACGTACAGCAACCGGGATAAAGATTAACCCTTATCCATGCACAGAACTTCCCTGTTTGCTAGCAGCAAAGCTAGCCCTTTGGACATCCTTCTCTCTGAAATAGGGTAACATTTTTTTCCCCACACCTAGAAAACATACTATTACTCTAAATTAGAATTTTTGGGTAACACCTTAACATCAATGTCAAAGAATCTGTTGCCCCTTTATCCTATAGAGACTGAAATAATACTTGACATTATTATCGGTTGGTATTTTGCAGATGGATAAAGTACATTTTTGTAGGTGTCTTCAGGTTAAGATGTACACTTATGGCTCACAAACACAAGAAAACACAAAAAGTAAAAGGAAAGCATAAAACAAAATGCGATAGGAACAGAAAATACACTGAAGTTTTCAAATTTCTTAAAATTTCAACAGGTAACAGAAGATATGTTCTTTTTTCTTACATAATGATACAAGATCTAAAATGGCTTAAATATTTAGTTTCATCCAATTCACACAAATTCATTATAGGAAGAATCATGAGAATTCAGAAAGTGCAAGTGCCAACTTTCCAGCAGCCCCAAAACTCAGCAGTAAGCTAGAAACAAACTTTATTGGAAAGACTGCAGCACTCATGGAGTGGAGCACTCATCCAACCACAATAAGGTGTTAACAGTTTGTTAAAAGAGAAGTTGATGTGTTTCCTTTTTTTAAAACTCTGCTGAGCTTCTTCTTTCAACCTTGTCCTAAAGAGGGCGTCTCTCTCTGTCCTCATGATTTGTAAACAAATAGGTGAGGAACTGCAAACTTCCTGCTGAACTAAAAGGTTCTGAACTTCAAGTACACCAGTGCCAAAAAAACCATCCTAACAGCAAACACACAGATACAGAACTAAGAGGTGGTAGCAGATCCACACGCTGCAAGATGATTCAGGTAACAGGACAAATCCTTTCAAAGTCTTACCTTGCTGTCTAGACTTTTCATGGTCAAAAGATCTAGAGTTTTTAGGGAATGGCCTGTAGGTGAAATGAAATAGAGGCAGACATGGATGCGAGTATCGTGGTAGCTAAATAATGAACGTTTGATTTTCAGTTCTTCCTGGAGATAGGCTTCAAATTGTGCATCTATATAATCCACTATTGGCTGATAGCTGCAAGAAATAAAATAAAACTTAACAACCAGACATTAGCTACATCAGCCAGGCTAAGAAAGGAATTCTTCTTGCATTGCTTTGTGCATTCTCACTTGACAGTTCAACTGGATGTTCATGCATCTGCATAATACAGAAGAAAATTAAATGTACTGAGTGATCCTAATTTCTGAGAGGCTGCTCCGAAAAGAATTGTGCACCTGTATT
The DNA here is from genome assembly GCA_013399715.1 of Alectura lathami. Classification (NCBI taxonomy): domain Eukaryota; kingdom Metazoa; phylum Chordata; class Aves; order Galliformes; family Megapodiidae; genus Alectura; species Alectura lathami. Next base: position 9,822 of record VXAV01008532.1, read on the forward strand.
GCAGATAATATATTCCTTAGCTACTGGTACTGGGAAAAAAAAAAAAAAAAAAAAAAAAAAAAGCTGTGAAGTTACTTTGCCTTATTACCTGTCTTCCCAAGCAATGTTTGATAAACTTTGGCAGTCAAGCCCTGCAACCACAGAACTCTTGGATTCAAGAAAGATACACAGATCCCTTGGATACAGTGCAAGCACAGAAAGAACATGCAATTACCAGTACCAAGAAATATGACTTCCAGTATCTTCTGAAGTACTGTACATGAGAGAGCTCTTCAACAATAAACAAAAATGGAGAAGAATGAAAATCTAATTTGCAATCTAAGTATAGTTTACTTAAACTTTATCCTACTGAAAACCTGATTATAATCTGTTCTCTAAAAGAAAGTGTTGCTAGATATCTAAGCAGTGCGTCCTTACAGTTCTGCTGCTACAGAAAGTTTATAAACCAAATCAAATGCAATCAAAATTCAAAAGTAGGAGCAGTTGTATCCAAAATTAATGAAGGATTAAAAGGCAGCTTCTTATGGTATAACACACCACACCTCTATAATCTATATTCGTAACTATTTACACCACATTCATCCAAGTCTGTGGCAGTAGCTATTTTCCTGTGATATCATAGGACAGAGATTTCATGACAATCTTAACATGACCCTCTAACCTTCATTTATAATTACCACCATTTAGGGACTTGCACAGCACAAACGACCACTGGAATTCATTATAGTTCATTAGAGGAAAAAATCTGCGGAGATAGAGTTCAATATTTTAAAATCTTCAACTCATAAAAGCAGGGACAAAAGTAGCACTGTACCTCCTTATCTTTTGATTAAGCTGACCACCATAAAAACAAAAGCCTTCAGGAATCCACATGATGTTCCTTCCAGTTAGAGCTCTTTAATATGGTCCAATATTTTTTTATAAACCCTACAGATCTACTCTATAGAATGTATTGCACCTCATAACCTATTTGGTTGTTTAAATAGTCTCCCATGGACCATCGCCCTGCTCTCCTCCACCTCAAAAGAAAACTCTTGTCACTACTGCACATTTTGTTTATACATATTTATGAAAAATTTTATCATATAGACATGAGCAGAGTTCAGCTCTCACACAGAAAAAAACAACTATGTAGAATATACACAAGAAAAATATCTACTACAAAGCTCAAAGAAGCATCAAACTGGAACTGCAGACCAAGACTTCTGCACCCCACAGCAACAAGACAACACTCACCTATCTTCTCTGTTCAGCTGGTCACCAAATCCCACTGTACTCACAACAGTCAGCTTCAAACGAACGTTGCTTTCCTGGAGATCGTATGACTGGGCTCCAAGTCTCACGTTTGGCTGGAAGTGAGTCGACACGGAGTCGCCAAAGCTGGTGTTAAACAGACTGTCTATTAAGGTGGACTTCCCAGATCCAGTTTCCCCTGAAGTTAAACAGGAGGGATGGGGGAGAAACGTTGCACGTCGAATAAATGCTAAAGTGCTATCACAACGACTTGACAAATTTTCAAAAAAAAAATTCAGCAAATTTCTCTCAACAAAACAGTTGCCTGCATTTCTTTTTTACAATGAGCACTAAATACCTTTTCTTAAATCTTTATCTCACAGATAGGAGACGGTGACTACTTACCTGTAGTGAGTAATAAGAATGGCTTGTTACTGACATTTAGTTTCCTTAAAAGTGCCAAGAAATTTCCTATTGAATTCAAAAAGCTACGTAACTAGCTGTGAAACCACAGGGTCTCTGACACAGAATTTTTATGAAGAAGCATATATTTGGTAAGTATAGAAACGTGTCAGTCTCATCACCTTGGATTTTAGGATTTTTTGATCTAAAACTCTGTTGTGGGAAAAACTTGAGTGTAACCCAGTTCAGTCAAAAGAATCCAAGAAGCTACTCATAGATCATTAAATGCTCGGTGTCCAATTTCAGCATTTTTGGTCTTCTTATTGTTTATAAAAATGCTAACTCTAAAGCCAAAAGACTGATACAAATAAGTAAAGCTGGGGGAAGGGGTGGAATTATAGTGTGTGGTTAATGCTAAAGAAAGAGTTTAACACTGCACACGGATTTAAATTTCAGTCACTTCCTAAGCAGAGGTGTGTTCACAACCAAACAGTACTTACCGATACAAAGGATGTTGAAGCAGAAGCCCTGCTTGACGGATTTGTTAACCAGTTGATCAGGTAAACTATCAAAACCAACATGACCAGACACGGATAAGGACCGATAGCCATCATTCTGCTATTAAAAAAAAAAAAAAAAAAAGAAGTATTTTAGCAAAGTGGGTTGCAAAGCAATTAGCAATGGCAACAAAGGAACTCTGTTAGTAAGCTAGAACTCATTCCTTATAACTTACAATGAACTGGGAAAAGAAAATGAAATAAAGCACACAAGTCCAACTAAAAATGTGAACTGAAAACCGTAGACAGAATAGCAGATCACTGTTGATCTGCTGTTAGAAAAGAAGAAAAAAGCATTACAGACATTTCAAAATAAGGACCATAATCACAGGAATGTGTATGCTAGCAATCAGAACTCACTCTGAGTTGCTAGAATTGAAAATGTTACTTACTTATATAAAATAATGCGTTACCTACACACCATAATCCTAGATAATAGATATTATTAGGGATGTCTAGAGGAACACATTCAGTTTAAAATACTGGGAGGCCTGCAAAACAATGCTAAGGCAATGAGCATACAAAAAAAAAAAAA
>VXAV01008532.1:18255-49924 GCA_013399715.1 Alectura lathami
CTCGGACAGCGCCTCGGTGGCCTCGTCCTCCGCCGAGGAGGAGGGCAGCACGACGGGCTCCGTGGCGCTGGACCCGCTGGAGCACGCGTGGATGCTGTCGGCCTCGGAAGGGCGGTGGGAGACGCTGGAGGGGCTGCTGAGCTGCGAGCCGTCGCTGTTCTGCAAGAGGGACTTCGTCACCGGCTTCACGGCGCTGCACTGGGCCGCCAAGCACGGGCGGCAGGAGCTGCTGGCCACCCTGGTCAGCTTCGCCCAGCGGCACCAGCTGCCGGTGGACATCAACGCCCGCACCAGCGGCGGGCACACGGCGCTCCACATCGCTGCCATGCACGGCCACACCGAGGTGGTGAAGCTGCTGGTGGGCGCCTACGACGCCGATGTGGACATCCGCGACTACAGCGGGCGCAAGGCCGCCCAGTACCTGCAGCAGGGCGCCTCGGGGGACATGCGGAGCCTCGTGGGGGCCCTGGATGAGGAGGAGGAGGAGGAGGAAGGGGCTGCCGGCAACGGGAGCGTGCGCTGGAGGCTCTCCAAGGTATTGCCCTCCAACCTCATGAACTACCGGCTCTCGCACCACCACCATCACAACAGCGGGGAGGAAGCCGAGGGCACCGACGGGGCAACGGTGCAGGGCAAGGGCAAGGAGATGAGCAGGAAAGCCTCTGGCAGTGGGCGGATGAAGCCTCGGCTTAATAAGATCCGCTTCAGGACTCAGATCATCCACAACACGCCCTCCTTTCGCGGTGACACCGAGGAGGATGAGCACGAGGAGAAGTCCCTGAAGGCGTCGTTCAAGCTCAGGCCAAAGTCCAACATCTTTGGATGAGGTCGGGGTGGTGGGCGCACGGGTGCCCCAGGGTGCAGTGTGGAAGGTGAGGCAGCTGCGAGCGGGTGCTCATCTGGACTGGTGCGCTGGGGAGATGGGTCTCGAGAGTCCTGCTGGAACCCTCTGTTCAGTGGGCAGGAGGGCTCTGGTGGCTGGCAGCTGCCAAGGAGGTGGCTGCCCCAGCTGGGCCCTTGGTGCTGGAACAAGGGGCAATGGGTGTGCTGAGAAACGCTGGGGTGCTTAACAGCTGTGCTCCTTTCTCTCTAAAGGCAGACTTGTGGATCAGAAAGCTGTGCTCCTAAACCTCCTAGGATTAGCGAGTTGAGCAGAGGAAAGGAAAATGCAAATGCTCTGCTCTTGTATTATCAACTGGTACTATAAACTTGCTTTGTATGAACACCACCTCAGTAACATGCAAGTATATTTTAAGTTTGTTTTTAACAGCAATACCACCTGGCACAGCGTGGAGTTGGGTACCCAAAATGAGACCATAGCTACGCAGTTTCCTGTCAGAATCCAAATTTCAGTCCAGCAAAGGCTTGAGCCTGTGTTGACATTATGCATTGAAAATTGCCTGATTTGACTTTGCAAATATTAACAATAAGGAAAAAAAAAAAAAAAAAAAAAGTTGCACTGCAAGCAATGAGCAAGGTTAACTATGTGCTGAAGTCTCTGCTGTCTGAGGTACTACTGAACTTGCTTGTCACTGTTGGAACACTGATACAAGATAACATAAGTGAAGAGTCTTTTATATATTTGGTATCTTATGTTTTGTCCTAGGCCAAGCAGTTTATGTTGATCACTGTGAATTCTCAAGTGCCAGACCTAGTGCAGTTCTGTTTATTAAGTCTGGTCAAGTCTTGTTAATGTTGTTTGTGTAACTCACTGCATTTGCAATCAGAAAATGGTGTTATATGTGTTACGTGTGCAAGTCCTTCTGTTTTAGAAAAGAGCACAGACACCACTGCATGCTGTCTCCACGGATCTGTGATGTGGTCCTGCAATGTAATAGGTACAGGTCTGTGTTTGCTGGAAACTTGGGTGCCACTCCCTTCAACTTATTTGTGCAGAAATGGGAGGGGAGGAGAAGGAGCAGAGGGGGTACGAGGTGAATAACCAGACCTCTGGAGCTCTGTCCCTGTTTATAACGCTCAGCAAAAGCAGTACAATGACTTACTCTAGTTAAGTGGTGGCAATGGTGTTTGAATTCTTTTAAGCTCATATTTCTGGAGAAACAATAACCAAGGCTTTGAACATCTATCTGCTAAAGCTTTCCAAAGCCTTGAATCTTGTTTCTCTGCTTTAAAGATGGCACGTCCAGTGAAATGTAGGAGGCTTTCCTTAAGAATGAGGTATTGAGCTGCCCCTGGACGCTAAATGCTGCTCAGGACAGAAGTTAGCTGAGCTCAGATGCTACGGTGTAATTTCAGTGCAACGTTTGTCAAAGGATGTTTCAGGTTGGCTTCCTCAGAAGGCGTGTGCCTGCCTGTCGGGTAACTGGGAAGTAGGTCGGCTTTGACGTGGTAAAATCCAAATCTGAGACGCTGGTGAAGCGCGTGCCGCGAGCCGTAGAACGCTGCACGGGGAAACTGCGCTGGGAGTGGTGCACTCTGAGGTAACAGCTGTCTGTAGCTGTTGGTGGTGGCTTGCGCTTTCAGTGACAGAGGAAGGGAGTGGCAGCAATTGGTCTGTTTCAGACTTCCCACGCAGATAAATTACTAATATCTGCACTTTGTGTCAAAACCTAATAAAAGTCAGTATTTTCACAGGCATGCAAGCAACACTTAGGTATTTCTGGGAAAAGTTACATGAAAAAAAAATTGAAACTCTGTATATATAGGTTCTGGTCATTAATTTCATGCAAAGAGACTAGAAATTACACGGACGTTCAGCTTTAATTTATAGTTTATAGCTACAATACAGATTTCTTGTGCCTTCATTGTGGGTTGGTTGCTACAATTACAATGGGTATGGTCAGTCTTGCAAAGCACTTTGTCTTTACGTCCGGACAGGAACAGAAATTTTCCCTCAGCCCTTCCAGTTTAAGCTGTAAATTCGTACAACAGTTGGGTGTCTGAAAGGGGAAAAAAAAATAATAGGGATTATTCTGCAGAGTTCATTCTGTTGTCACAGAGAGGAGAATCAAATACTGAAGTTTTAAACTGCATTGTGGAAGGTAAATAGCTTCTTGGGCTTCTGCTAAAAGGTTTTCACTTGGACACCTGCAACACGAGCCCCTTCAGTGTGGCATTTCTGAACTGAGCACGTTCCATTCAGCTACCAACTTCTCAATCTTACTGAAGTAGCTTTCTGCTTTGGCAGTTTATAATTCTTTCATATGATCTGTTGGGTGAGTGATCTGTTGGGTGAAGTGTTTCTCGCAAAGAATTGCACAGAAGTATTGAGTCTTAGCTGTTGGCATTTGGGGAAACAATTTGAGGGCTTCAGTGCTCTGGGATTTGGAATACAGCACACTCTGGATTTTAAAAGACGAACTGGAACATAGTTTTGTCTAGTGTAACATGGTAGAACCTGGTAATTACTAAGGGAGGTTGGAAAATGGTAAAAAGGTGCATCATTGTAACTCACCGCTTGCAGTATCCAACTGTTGGTCCACTCATGGTCTGTCTGTTAGCTGATGAGGCTTCACCATCACAGTCCGAAGGTCGTTGCAAGGTGAGTTGCCATGTCACTGAGTCCAAACCCTAAAAAAATTGTACTGCTGATGTTAGAGATGTATTGACCAATGGCTGGGTAACCACGCGTGTCTGTTTGCGCTATGGGACTAAAGCACTTTGATTTCACATTATGACTTGTCACATTCCACATGGTTACTTTTTATAACATGAGCTAAAACTTGTGTTTTGTTTGGAGATAGGAAAGGCTTGATGCCCTGTTTCAGAATATTTACAATCTAAAGGTACTCTCGAGTCAAATATTTTTGGATACATTGCCTAGAAATATGTGAATTTGAAATAAAGTTGTATGGTACAGAAAACTGGAGCACTTACTGGTGTCTTTTTAGTAGTACACTTGAATTTCCTGAATGTGTTTATTCAATTCCTGTGGTAGCGTGTAAAGCAGCAAGACTGCAATGTAAACGTTTGGTATCTTTTATTGTGTTTATGCTTGAGATATTTTAGAGGCCTGGAAGCCTGTCAGTTTTTATTAATACAGCTTTTTATGGGTGGCTTTCTCAATGGTTATGAGTTAAAGATCTGTAAATTTTAGTTTTACTGAAATAAAAAGCGCCCATGATTGTTCATGCTTGAATCTACTTGTGTGTGCTACGTACATAGGTACTGCTTGCGTGTCGGCTGGTAGAAGCATGCATTGTTTTGGATTTTCTTTTATCATGGAGATGTCTGACATTGTCTAACACTACAGAAGAGCAAGACATGGAAAAAACACAGTACAGTTGTTGCCAGACAGCAACTTTTCCCCTTAGCAGTTACTCTCCAATAGCTCATGTCAAAGCAAATGAAGACACAACAAGGTTTTTGCAGAGAAGTATGTCTAAATAAGGACCTGGGAGAGTGGCGTTGCTAGACTTAAAATAGCACCCTGACCTTATTTCTGTGCAACTAAAAATCTCTGAGAAGATTGAATACCAGTTTTTGCCGCTATCTAAAGGTCAATGCCTAATTAAAAAAAGGTTTAGGATTAAGGCTTTCTGTAATGTGTCTTAACTACAGCCAGCAGCTTCTCTAAAGGGAAGTTTCTGTTCATTGCCTTGCAGGACTGTTGGATTTTGGTACATCCTTTGAGCTTGTTGCCTTACTGAAACTTACGTGAAAACTAGCGAGCCTCCTTTGAGAGGCATCCAAATGTATGGTTAGACTGGAAAAAGGCTCAGCTGTTGCTGTGCTGGTTGACCAGGACACAAGCAACTCCAAACTGAGCAACCCTCAGTCAGTGGTTTGGGGACAGAAGTGGGAGGAGGAAGGGGGGGAGTGTTCTTGGAAGCTCAGGGGAGAAAGGGGGCGTGCGGGAAGCAGCTGAGGTTATGTGGGGAGAGAGAGGATGTGAGCTCTGCTGACCTCGCAGTGGCTTGACTAGTTGTTAGAAAACTCTGTCCAAACATCTATCCCTTCTGCTACAGTGTAATGCTTGGGAGAGACCACTTGCTGAGAGACCAGATGTAAATTAATGTCTGATGTTGAGTATTTCAGTTGGTCCTCTTACCGGCATTCCCTAGTGTAGGTAGCACTGTTTGCAAGAAACGCAAACAATTGTCTGTGTCGAGTGTAGCTCCAGGTGTTGCGGGAGTGTCCCTGTACATCAGATTGGTCCCACTTCAGGTTTCTCACTGGGAGAGAGGCCCTTCAGCATTGCCGGGGTAACTTACTTTTCCATTGACTAGGAAGGAAGGATAAGGGGACTACAGCCCTGATTTACTGTGCCCTGAGTGGCCAAAGCTGTATGGAATGAGCCTGAAGACATTAAACTTTAGAGACTTCATCTTCATCTGGGGGGGAAAAAAAAAAGTTTGGTCATGCATGCATTTTGTTGTTTGTTTGTTTGGATTTTTTTTTTCTCAAGTTGAGGAAGAAAATACATATTGTCTTTTTTTTTTTTTTTTTTTTTTTTTAAGGTCCTTAACAGAGTATTGAGGGAAGAGGGGGAGGGAGAAGTCTTAGGTCAATATCAGGGTTTGAGAGAGCTATTAGCAGTTCAGTTTGGGTTAAATTACAAACAGTCTGGGGGGGGGGGGGGGGCATGGAACATGAATTGGGATTTTCAGTCTTGTTACAATGAAACATCTCGTCTTCCCATTTTGCAGCTGTTCCGGAATTTAGCTTGTATCACTAGCCAAAATCGGTACTGATGTGTCCTAATTATGCACATTACTGGAAAAACTGAGCTAGCTACCAGGTTCTGTGTTTTTGTTTTCAATACAGCTGCATTACAGGGGAGGTATTCCAACTTCTGTGGTAACAGCTGAAGAAACACCATCCTGAGATTTCTTCCAAGGACTGAACTGCTAGTGCCAAGTGGAAAAGTTGCCTCAAAAGCAAGTAATGCTCTGGTCAAGGTGTGAATGCATCCTGTGCCCTTTCAGCTGGATTACTAATATGAAGTGAATCATCGTAGTTTATGTCCATCTACCCTCCTGAATAGAAGCTGTAAACTGCCTCCTCCCATTGATTAGAGAAATCATGACAACAAAGCTAGCAACTCCTATGAGTCTATTTGAACATACCCTGATTTCACCGAAAGGTATTTGCTAACCTGTGCTAGGAATGTCAAAAGGCAACAGTGTTAGTCAGCAGAGCTGTGTCCCTGCACAAATCTGCATCAGTGCCAGTAAATCAGTGAAGCTGTTGCTGCCTGTCTAGAGCAGACAGGCACACTTACCAGTTCTTGTCCACGAGAAGCACATTTGGAAACCCACTTTTAAATGTGTCTAACCACCTGAATCGTAGAATCATTAAGGTTGGAGAAGTCCTCTAAGATTATCTAGTCCAGCTGTCAACCCAACACCACGGTGGAAGAATTCAGTTGCCTGGCTTGCATCTAGAAGTAGCCCCACCCACAGCTGAAACAGTGGGAATTTCCTCAGTGCTTTTCCCCTGAAGCTAGAGGCCTTTCGCTTTTGCAGTCGGGTTCTTGAGCTCTAACCCATACTTCATTGGACAGTTCCTCAGAATGCCTGAGGGTGATATTTGTTTATTTTTGCTTTTAGGAAGGAGGTCAAAGGATATCTGCAGTATTTGTTGGGTCACAGAGATCGCTTGGGACTGTTCATACTAAGAAGTTGCTGTCCCTGTTATTATTTGAGTGCAGAACGACCTACCACATACTATCTTATCTTATACTTAAGGAAGTAGCCCTGTTAACTTGAGAGCCTGCAGGGAGGTCCTGCTGGTTCAACATCATCCCACAACAGGACCGTAGATGCCATTCTCACCCTTGTCTTCTGCCTCTTGAAGCTTCTTCCCCCTCTATCGCAGATGGGCCGGGCGGAACAGACTGCAGGTGTCAGAGCTGCCACCTTACGCAGTCTGCAGCTGCACACCGTGGGGTGCAGCAGTAGTGAAGTTCAAGCCTTTTGAAGCTGCCAAAAGTACTTCCCTTGATGGGGATAGAAGCAGGGATGGTGCATTGTGTCATCTGCCTGTGACATTTACACAAGTATTGCCCTTCTGTATGTGAATAAATGGCATAGATGAAATTGGAGTGCAGAGGAGGCTTTTATATGTAAGTGGTGCTAAGCACCTTGTACAGCACATATTGATAGGTTGGGTATGTTGTTATTCTTTAGCCACTGATAGAAATCAGTTGGATCAACAGTGAACAGCTGCTACTCTAGAGGGAATGCTGCGAAATTATCTCTTCTCAATATAATTTGTTGATAATGTTTTTTGATTGCGTGGGAGTTAGTTGCATGGTGGGTACTAGCCTGCACCACTGTATCCCAAGATGTGTGTCTTGTGAGGACTGTATGGTTGCTCACTGGCAGTTGTCTGGGTGATAGGATGTTTCAGGCTTTTCTTTTTTAACCCAGAATTTTCTCACCTACAGTTTGCTTTGTGTTCGCACAGCAATCTGACAAGGTTTCCACTGACTGTATGATTAACCATGTCAAGACTGATACCTCTTACGATGGATCCTAAATTGGAGTTCTACTTAGCTCGAGTGCCTACTTTGTCCTCCCGTGCAGATGAGTCCCTTTTGAGACCTGTCAGATGAATCCAGATTTTGGACAGCTTTGCCTCATCTCCAATTAAAAATAGAAGACTGTAACTTTAAAGATGACTAATTATTTTGAAAGTTTACTTCCCTACACACCCCTGAAACCCTATGCGTGAGGTAAAGAGGAAGAAAAAAAAGTGATGCATCTGAAACATGCCAGCACACACAGTGGCTACAGGGCGATGTCTTGTCTTTTAAACCCTGTATGGTTTTAGTGTTCCCCATTTCACAATACTGTTCTCAGGGGTCCTTTTCCCATGACTGCTTTAAATCCCACTCACTGTTACAGAAAGCTCCCATGACTTCTTTAAATCCCACTCACTGTTACAGAAAGCACCCATGACTTCAATGGGTCAGTAATGAAGAACCGCCTACTCAGGAAATATTGATGTATTTTTTTTAAAGTGTATCGCCTTACTGGCTGAAACATGTGGCAGGAGAACTCTGGAGATGGGATTTGTTTTTTAAAAAAAATAATAATAATAAAAATTTCCCTAGTGGTCTTTTTAAAATGGAATTTTTACCATAAGCTCTGGTTTCCAGAATATAAAAATTCAAAACCGAGGTATACTGTGAACCATGAGAAAGGGCACAATTCCCATTTTTCTCTTCTACAATGAACTTCTAGAATGCGTACCCCGAATGTTCCACATTAATTTTATTGTTATTTTTAATAGCGTGTATGTTCGTATCTGATGGGGATTTTGTAGCAACTCACCATAATTGTTTGGGTCATCTGTCTCAGTATTACTTATGCTTGGATAGATTTTCCTATCTTTTTAATTTCTATTTTTTTCTGTTGATCCTTATGGCCAGCATGGAAATAGGACCGGCCTAGAAAGTGCTTCAAAGTTACAGAGAAGCAAAAGGTATGGACAGCTTCAAGGGGGAATACCTGTATTTTAGGACAGGTCAGAAGTCACAAGAAACATAGAAAAGTTTCCACTCAATGGTCCACCTGTATGAGCAGAAATGAGGACACTGAGATCAGCTCGTTATTTTACACCCTCCTAGTATTTTCTGTTTCATGAAGATCCCATAGTTGCTGTAAGATCCGTCTCAATATTCCTTTGACAAGCCAGAAGGGAAATGGAGGAGATGCTGAGAGGCAGCAGCACTGCAGAAAGAAACAAACAGGCATCTGTTTTCTGTCACCCACACTACTGCTGCAGAACAGAAAGAAGGTTTTGGCCATCTGATGGCAGCTCATTGTTTTTCTTCATCTATTTTCTGCATGTTCTCTCAGAGCAATAATCATGGCCAGTGGGAATGGTGGATGTTTTGATTGTGCTTTACCTAGGTTTACTTGCTATTGACATTTAGCCTAATTTCATAGCATAATTTTAACAATATACCAGTTAACCTTGCTGCTCCCTATGACCTGAATTTTGATTTGGGGAATTTGAGAAAAAAAATGGCTGTTGTTATCATAGGATCCTCGGGCTCCTATATTTCATCCTAACAGCAGTGTTACCCTTCCCATACAGAACCTCCAGATTCTCTGCAGACGCTACTAAATTGCTTTCAATTCATACACAATAATGGGAAATACTGCTGTAAAATATACCCCACTGAATATTATAAGCCTGAGGAAATAAGGGGCATACAAATGCTACATGAGTTGCCAGAGTTAACATAGAAAGGCTCTGAATAGGTAGGAAATGGAACCTGAAAAGGAACCCAAATTCTCATTAAATATTCAGTCCTACAATCTTAAATATGGAATTCATGTGGGATTCAAATATTTGCTAACTTTAGAGCTTTTGACTAATGTCTTTAAATAGTCAGAGTTGCTTCACTCCCATGAATAATTTTGCAATTTCTACAGTTCTCTTTTTTTTTTTTCTCCGCCCTGTGGCTTATGATGACAATGTGGCAATTCATGAATGAGTGGGTAACATTAAATGTCACTGTTCATCCCAGCCAGTATTGATGTAAAAGGTCTGTTTGTGTTTGCTGGCTAAATCCTGCGTCTAACAGAAGGCATTTATTAGTTCTGTTGTTAGAATAATTGTTTCTTTAATGACACAGTGATGATCTATCTGATTGTGCACAGAAGCAGAGAGGACAGCTGATGGAATTACAGTACAAATTACAAATTGCAGTCTCACAGGGAGATAATAGCAAAATTTGAGGGTTTTTAGCTGAAAATTGCTTTACATTACTCTAATGTATGTACTTTGCTCCTACTTCACATCCAGAGCTATGATTAACTAGAACTTCCCAATGATTAACCTTAGCCACACTTTCTTCATGTCAAGTGCAGAAATACGTTTGCTGCTGGCATACATTTGTAACTCATATTTCATTAGCAGCAGCATTACCATCTTGACTGAGCAGGAGCTACACGATTAATACGGTCATCAAGAAGTTAAATGCCTGGATCAGTTACTCTTTTTAATCTCTTTATAGTCAAAGGAGGGAACAGGGACTTTCTGAGGATAAGTAAATTTAACCCAACATAAATTCTTAAGGTAATTACTCAGGAGAGCACCAGAGTTCTCCATCGTTTCCACACCATGAGCTACATCACAGGAAATTGACATAGACTAAAGAATAACTTCAAGTATTCAATCCAACTTCTGTTTCTTGCATTATGTTCTGATAGTTGCAAATTGAGCCAGACATAACTTCAAAAGACCCATATTAATTTACAAGCACCACACTTCTGTGTTAATAACCAGCTGCCTCTCCGCAGACTGCCACAGAATACTCCACGCCCCAAGGCCTAAGAACTGCTATTGAAGAATTGAAAGTACCTTCCTTGATTTGGAAACACTAAATTACTCAAGAAGAAGATTGTTTTGGGATCCTGGCCATCAGCAAAGATCCAAAGTGGCAAAACAGCACCTGAGGGTGGTTTTATGTGAAATGTTTGACCTGACCCTGTGGTTTGATGCTGTGAAATCTGTGAAATCTGACCCTGTGGTTTGATGCTGCAACTGTGCAGGCCCACCTGGGCTTCCACAGGGCAGACACTGCTTGCCTTGCCCCATCCCCATCCTACCCCTAAGTGCACCCACGGCCTCTCAGACAGGATTAGCCAACTGTACAGGGTAAGGCCCTTCGGCCTGCCAACCCGACTGAAAATGTAGCCCCCGCTGCGTTTGAGATGGAGTCAGGTCAGAGTGAGGGCTTCAGTGCTTGGGCAGTTCAGCTCCGCCTCAAGGCCAGGAGCAGCTGGAGAAGGAGGTTACAAAAGCACCTTTTGACTTGGACAGTGGGATGGAGATACGAAAAGCCAAGAGGGACATGGTTCTTACCTTTGCTCTCAGAAATGTACTGTGAAGACTGCACGTGAAGGTATGGAGTCTTTTCTTTCGGAGGAAATAGGGCGATGAATTCTGCATGGCTAGGCAGAAGTAATTCTGTTTCTAATTCTGTAGTCGCTCTCATCCGTTCTCTTTTCAAATCATCTTTCCTCTTCTCCTAGGAACTCTACAGGTTTGGTTCTTCACCTCGTTTAGTCGTGTAATTCGTTAGGCACTCTGTACAAACAGGCATTTGCGTTCACTCTGGGGAACTTCCAGGGGCAGGGGATGAGATTTCTTCCAGTGCTTTGCCTGCTGATGCCTCCAGCACAGCAGGCTGCTCACCTGCAGCATTCCTTGCAAATTATAGAGCAGCGCTCAGTGGGAAAGGATGAAAAAAAAAAAAAGATGAATTATACATTGATGGAAAACCGGCAAAGATGACTAAGCAGAAATCTGACACTCTCACCGTTTTCAGTCCAGGTGTTACATCAAGCTCTGGTTCTACCAAGCTTGGACTGTCAAAGAATGGGAACCTGAAGCTCAGAATCCATCCAGCTAACCCCTGCACATGCAAGATTTGAAAGAAGCACTGGTCAGAAAGAAAGCAGTGAAAATTTGAGTTGAACTAACCACATTGTAACCAAACGTTTGTGGGTTTGACAGAAAAAAAAAAAAAAAATGAAACCAGAAGCAGCCTGAAGTTTAAAAGAGCAATTAAAAAAATGAGTAAAGGTATTCAAAAAGCTCCCTTTTAAACTGTTTGGAAAGACTCTTGCACAACAAACTCCTACTTTACCAGAATATGAATAATAATGATAATCTTCAGCCAGAGCTCCTTATCCTGCCAAGGTTTCAGCATTGTTGTAGCACCTAAATGCTGGTTTGAATTTAAGAACTTGATTTCAATTTTTTAAAAAATCACTATGGAAAGCGTTCCATTCTTGAGCAATTTTGTATGTGTAACAGTCTGTCTATGTTTCTTTTCTTTAATTCATTTCTAATTAATTTGGTATTTTAAAAGGATTAGAGCTGGAGCTAGTCCTGCTCAAAAGGCTGTTATCTGCAATTAGTTATATTAAAATTTTTGAAGGTGAACATGGGGTTTTCCTCATACTATTAATGAAGGGTATGTGGCTAAATATCCTTTACTGTTCTTGAAGTCCCAAAGAAGTTTTTTCAGCAGAATCTAGATTTCCTATGTACATTTGCAGTATTAAGCTGTTCTCTTTGCAAGCCTTGCTTAGACTGCAGAAAGTCCCTTCCCATGCAAATACCCCAGAGCTTCAGTTACACTGCGGTTCAGTTCAGCAGCAGTAAGTGTTCAGCTGGCACAGCAGCACTAAACACAGGAACTGCAACAGGCATTTGTAGTGCTCCAAGGTACAGGCTGTGCACTCATACCAACTGAAAAAGAGCAACACACCTGCAGAAAGTGACCCGTACTGCATCGGAATTAGATTTTCAACTGTGTCCATGTCACTTCTCTGTATTTCTGAGCTTCCATGGAAGAGACAAACCATGTATATTTGACCCTGGTTTAGTGACATAATGAGAAGCAGTAACACTGTAGATTCACAGGAAGTGGGAGGGGAGAAAAAGGCAAAGCAGCAGTGAGTAATTCTCAGTCCAAAGGTTTAGCTTTTTCTAACTCTGTTTACTATATGCCTGCCAACTGCTCAACTTCAACACCTTTAGCTTTAAGGGGTACAAACTCTGTGCCCCCAATGAACTGGTTTTCCCTCTAAACTCAGAAGCTCTACATGGAGAAAAAAACAATGCAGCATTGTGAATCCTGCAGAAAGTATGGACCCTTACAGTCAGGGACCCCTACAACCTTTGAAGTGCACGTTTACAATACTTCAGCTTCCAGGTGCTGGGGTATGACAACCAGTGTGCTCCTGGCCATGGGGTGAGGAGGTGCCTGTCCTCCACCAGCCCCCACACCAGGTGGAAGCCCTCCAGCTCTTCGGAGCACTGGCTCTGGTGCTGGTCTGGAGGAATGAAGAGCCAGGTGAAATCACTATGCTGACCAAAAAGTAAACTTGACAAACACGAAGGTGAGCTGAGAACTGGCTTGCTCTTTCTAGTTCAAGAGTAGGGACAGGGCTATGAGGCTGCAAGCAGGGCTGGTGTGGTTAGGCTTGGATTGATGAAGAACGGCTGGACTACGCCTTCTGGCAGTGGCAAACCACCGGTAATCCTCAGATGTACCATGTAGCTGTACCGCTGTGTTTGCAGCTGCTCTTGGTGCACCCTAAAAACCAGGTCATATAGTCCGGTTTAAACCTCTTTTACTGTCATTCTCAGCTAAAGGCAGTTACCTTCTTGGCTTCCAGAGTTTCCTTGACGCCAGAAATCATACAGGCATATTTTGCAGGGGCAATTTCTGTGCCTAAAATTTGCCTAAGTAAAAATCTTACTTACACTAAAGCATTTTCCATCTAGCCCAGCCCTTCCTGCCTTTGAGGTCTTCTCTCTTCTGCTGCCCGACTCAGGTGAAGCATTGCCTCTCCGGAGTGCTTCCAGTGCAGTACTTAGCAAACAGCAACTCACGGAAGAGTGACCTGATGTAAAAAACCACTGTGTTACTGATCATGGAAATGACAGAGCCAGTCCCTTAGGTGTGCTCAGAGAGCAATAAGCACAAGGAGAGCAGCCAAATCAGAATAAAATGGAACAAAGCCTTCCTAACCGCTTAAATATGCTTACTTGTACATGACAATGGGGCCTCGCTAGCCAGAACCTGCTGTACCAGAAGACCATTTTTGCTCAATGCTGGTCTCCTACTGCTTGGTGTGATTGCCACCAGGATTTCTGTACTTAATATCTGTGCTTTAAAGCTATTGTTTCTTTCCTTTGTCTTATGCCAAAATACTTTTTATATCTGGAGAGCAAGCAAACACCACACGGCAGTCATATGCCCTTCCAAATAATGACACACTGCCAAAGCACTCAGATTGGGACTGAATTATGTAAGGAGATGAGGCTTTATTCTTACTGGTTCATTTATACCACGCACACTTTTATGGTCACACCTTCCATCGTACTAGTGTAAAGGTGCCTCTAGAGAGAGATTCTTCTTTCCAGAAATAACTATTTTCACATGGTTAACTCAGTACAAGCTCATGGGCAGGTAACGTTTTAGAGCTAAGATATCCTGCCCTTAAGAGTAGGAATCTCTCTCATACATTTGGCAGAAATTTCTTGTCCCTCCCCTGTATTAGCAGAAGAAAATAGCTTTTTGATAGCGGCCTTGCAAGGACAGCAAATATGGCTTTCAGGAAGATCAAATACCTAAGAAGCAGAAGCAGTCTGAAGCATGGACTGGAAGTCAAACACAGAGCAGGCCGGGCCCAGAGGGACGTGGTGCACAGGAGAGGCTCCCGCTCTCTAGAGTTTGCCCTGAATCAAGGCTGCATCTCCAGTGCCATGGAAAAGCAGGAAGGGGATCTCAAAACAAATGTGCTCTAATGGCTATTCCTTAACATCGTATATATGGGGATGCTAAATAGGTTATACTGTCAGTAAGAATTTCTGCTTGCTTTAACATCCATACGGAGGTCTCTCCCTCAGCAGATTAAAGTCGTTTCAGAACAGGAGGTTTTGATTTCCTTCCTTTGGCTCAGGACACCTCCATCTGTACTTAATGCAGGCTGGGAGCCCCAGGCAGGTTCCTGTGCTCTGAGAGTCCTGCCAGGACACCAGGGCTGGGGCCCCAGGACCTTCACTGGAGGAGACAGCCAGCAGGACCTGCGAGTGCTGTCTCCTCACGGCTACTTGCATCCTCCCCCTGCTCTCTCTCTTCTTCTTCCCACCTGGAAAGCAACTTCCATGGACAGATGGGGGGATTATTTATCAGAGATACTGCTTTTACTAATATGAGAAGCTTCAGTGATGCCACAGTTTGTTGTGAATTGGTGCTGGATTTTAATTGTTTGATCAGAAAAAAAAAAAAAAAAAAATGCTTTTTGAAAAAAAAAAAAAGCTTTTTTGGGTTTTTTTTTTTTTTTTTTTTTTTTTTTTTTCCTTCAGAACGAAATGCTTCTCTTTTCAGCTTTTTGTTTCAATGTTTTCTTGAACTTTACTTCCTAGTAAATTAAATGAGAATGAAAATGCTTGAGGGAGAAAAATGATGCATTTTAGGTCAAACCAAGTATTTCATTTATCCTCAAATTATTGTTCTCAAACATTTTGATTTCACCAGCCATTTTGGAAAGGTTTCTCTTTCAATGCAAATCAAAATATTCTTTTTCTTTCAGCTCTTTCTGAATTATCTACAATTCAAGATGACCATTATCTTTGCTATTCTACTTCCAGGTAACTTGAATCACCAAGACCTGCCTTCAGAGAAGACTTTCCATTACTGGTAAATTAATGCAGAGATTCGTAACTTTCTGATGAAAGAAATGGAAATATTTGTGATCCTTCATCTCAATCATGAGCTGAATGCCAGCAGGCAGAAGATACTGCTTGTGATGAGTTGTAGAGAAGGGATGGTTCCAGCATGTTTTATAAAGCTGAGCCAGAAAATAAAAGGGCATGAGAGGAGATGAAACATCTTTAGAAATGCATTCGTTTCAGAGCTGACTTCAAAGCATTTTCAATGCCAGTTAAGGAGTGCTGAGAGTTTGTTGTCCAGAAACACTCGGGATCTAAGTTTTAGACAAAGTCATGGCATTCCATGTTGGTTTAGTGCTTTGCTTATATAAATCTTACAGTGAACTCAGTGGTTGTCACTGCAAGTCTGACAACAACTAGGGCTAACCCCTGCAGCGGTTCAAAAAATCTGGCCATCAGGGACAACACTGGCATCTTCCTCACGGGGATCCCTTCTCATTTCACATTCAGCGCTGTAGACCCCGTCTCCAGAATACTACCCCAGAAGCTGGTTCCATTCTCTGCTATTTTAAGGGACCATTATTTTGTGCAGATGACTGGCCCAGCACTCTAATTCTGAAGTAGAACACTATCAAAAAAAAAAAAAAAAAAAGTGTTGGGAAAGACAATGGCAAAAAAAATCTGTTTTCCAATACCCCATACAGCTAAATATCTAACATGAAAGAATAGCAGGGATTCTTATACAAGAGGATTTTACATCTGCAAGTGATTTTGAAAACCAGCACATATGCTGCAGACTTAAGAAGAAGCTAAACAAAGTAGACAGATGGTCAGTCACCAAATCAGATGCAATCAGGATATGTAAAGATAATTTCTCACATTCCCTCTTCCCAGCTTTTCATGTAGATAGTGGCCATGGCAAGCTGTTAATCTCTCCTGAGGAGTGCTTACAGTAGAGCTGGGAGCTCTGAATGCTGACAGACCCAGCAGAACTCGCAGCTCTCCGCAGGCAAAGTCCCTAGGACACTTTTCTCAGGTGCTGGGTGCTCTGGCCTCACTTGGTCATTTGCATTCCTCTACCTGTGCCTGTGGTTTCACAGCGCAATAAATACATTACTATAGCATTAGGGCTCCTGGTAATCATACATGTTGCAGCTACGCAGTGCAAAGTGCTGACTTAGGCTTTGCTGCTCAGTCAAGTTCTCACAGTTTATTTGTCGTCTTGGCAGGATTTTCTCTATGGGATCTAGTGTCATCTGCTTGTGTCCCTCTAGCATTATGCTCCGTCACCTGTCAATCCTTGCAGCCAGCCTAGAAGTAGCACAAATCTCCTGCCCACGCTCCTCCTCCCTCAGAGGGACAGGGACTGTATGCCCTGGGCTGATCCGTGTGACATCTGTCCTGGGATCTGGCTTGCACAGAGCCAGATTATGGCACTGCATTTTCCCCTGCACATGTATGTGCTAAGATTGAGTACCTTTGAGTAACAAATGTGTGGTTCCCATTTTTCACTTGGCTTCCCCAGAAGATTTTGGAGCACACCAGTTAATCCCAACAGCAGGATGTGAAAGCCTCCCTCTGCATGTCAACTTCCCTTTTCCTCATTTTCATTTCTCTCTGCTATCCTAGACAACTACATAACTTCCCCCAAGCCAGAGACTTAGCAAAGCCCAACCTGCAGTGGCTCCTGGTTCTGAGATCTGCCATGGTCCCAGGATTACGCAGCTTTAAGCGAGCCATGAGCAGTAAGGCTGCAGCTGGAGAAGGCAGCTCACCTGTGCCAGCAGCTCACTGCTTACAAAGAGACCTGCCCCTTTCTTTCTCAACCCCTGCTGTTCCCAAGCACACACTCCCATCCCTGCTGGCTGTCTGACCCTCCAGTAAATGTATCCAGCTCACTGCCACAGACCAAGCTGGGATTTACTTCTTTGTGCAGTTAGTTTTCTGCTATGTTAGCAAAAGTAGATCAGATAAACACCAGTGACAGGCCAAATAAATTGGCAATAGCAAAGGGAAGGAAGGAGGCAGGTGCTTCTGGCAGCAACACTCACCTAAACAGACTGAGAGTGTTGTCTAACCACACGTTTCACCATGCCTCCACCACCCACGTTAGCTAGAAAGATCACTATGTAAGACATAGCAGAGAGTCTCCCATGCTGCAAACTCTCCCGTATGACTGAGAGACCTTAAAGCAGCATTTAATACTGAACATGTGAAAGGTGAAACACAGGACTGTGATCATTTGTCTGCTTGTCTCTCTCCTGGGACCCATGCCACTACTGATGGAACTACATTAATGAGTAACTGGCATGTTTTTGCATGGGGCAGGATAGAAATTTTCAGCATGGTGTTGCTGCTGAAGACTACTTCTCCTTGTCAGCGTGTCCCTCAGACACGAGCTCGTCACCATCCCTGCTGCTGTGTCTACCTCAAACTGAAAGATTTTTTTCCTGCTGTGTTTTGACACTTCACTACTTTGTTTCCTTCTCAGTGACAGTTAAGCTGTCAAGGATTTCTTCATCTCTGTGGCAAGACAAAGGCCCATGCTGTAGTTCTACAGCCACGTGCTGGGAGGCAGCTTCTTGGGAGATTACTTGTGGCCCTCCTACTTCCACAAATTCTCCAGAGATGAGCTGGAGAATCTGGCAGCAACTTTGACATCCCAGCAAGGAGGAAAATAACACAACTGTCCCTCAAAACATGCCTCCAGACCTTGTGCCAGCCTGGAAGGACTTTATTCCTTGTGCAGCCACTTGCCTCCCGCTCAGTGCAGGCATCTTCCTGATAGGAGCAGGTAACGGAACTGACTGCGTCTCTCTGGTAATCAAGTTCATTGCACAGCTCCTCTGTGAAGGTAGAAGAAGGAAAAAATACAGAATGTTTTTCTCTGAGAAGTGTTAAGAACTGCCCAGGCTCTGCAGTGGCTTCTATAGGACCTTTAGGCTCTGGGTTTTCCAGTTTGACCTTGCCCAGGCAGTGCAGACAACAAAACCTCGTGCAGGCCAGGTTTGGGCTGGCCACCCGGCTCATTCACTGACACCAGGCCACCACCAAGGACTGGTGCCTCAGGCCACCCTCTGCCCATCTGCGGGGCTGGCTTTCAACAGAAATGGGTTTCTTGGGCATGAAAGGCCCCTCTTGTGTCCACCCTTCCCCTCCATGAGGAAGGCAGCCTGAGAAGGGAGATGCTTTTTCCCACCAGCAGCCTGGCCTTCACCCAAAACTGCATTTAGGGAAGCATTTCCCCCAGATTTACTTCTGAGTGTTAGTTAATATTTTCCTCCCATTTTAGTGATCTTTCAGCAGATCCCCATTTTCTCTCCTGTAAAACTGCCCTGAGAAGCTCAGGCATTTTCCTCTTTGGTTACAGGCATGTCAATTCCCTACAGAGTCTAGTTCCAGGTGAATATACACCCAACAGCCATAAAATGACAAAATAAGTGGCTGTAGATGTTAAAAAGACAAAATATTCCTCTTTGCGCTGATTTCAAAGGGTGCCTGGCCCACTGCAGATTTACCTCCACCAAAACAGACCATACCCTGTACAAGGCTTTTGGGCACCCTATAGCTCCTTCCCTCTACCAGGGACAATGAGACGGAGACCCTAGCAGATGGCAGGAGCTGTGGGTAGACCAAAGACATTCTCCCATTCCCCAGATCTGCTATATACCATCCTAGGCAACTTCAGGAAACTATGTTAATAGTTGGAGACCCCAAACATTGCCTCCAGTTTCTAATTTCTACTGCAATAAGAGGCTCAGAGGATAACCACTGACTGAACACATGCTGCTGCAGGACACAACTTGTCACTACAGTCTGCCTGCTTCAGCCAAGCGTCCTGCCATAGGCCAGGGACTTTTGCTAACACACTTTCCCTTAGGTCATGTAACAAGGTGGCTCCTAGTTCAGCAACTTGTTTTCAAAGTTATCAGAACAGCATTAACAGAGCTTATCAAAACCTATTCCTACTTGGAACAAGGCACACAGTTTGATTTACTTGAGTATTGTTCTCCCCAAGTTACTACTCGCTCTGTGAAACCTCCTCCAGATAAAAATAGATTGAAAAGATAAGAAATGCTTGTAGTGATCCTGGTCACCAGGACAACAGCCAGGAGAAACAGCTTGTCCCCTGTCCACTATTAACATAATTAAGGAGAGGTTTGACTCAGATCAGCTTGGATTCCAGTTATCCCCCAACGTGGCAAACTTCGTGGCTAGATTTCCTTTTCTTCAGGAATCTCATTTCAGATTGGCTGGGACATTTCTGTGCTGTGCCAAGAACGCAACTACTGGCTGTCTAGTCAGTTTGAGTAGTGAAGACCTAAGTCTTAGAGCTAGGCATGATACCACTGAAACATTTTCTTGTCCTGCTAGCAAGCTTTAGCAATGTGTTGGTCTCATTTTTAGCTTTTCCCCCATCCCATCCTATACTGAGTGAAAATTCAAAAATGAAAGTCAGACATTTTGTTGCCTTATTCAAGGACTTGACATCAGCCATCTAGCCTCATCAATCTCTTTTTTCTGTTGAACCAGAAGTGAAAAAAAAAAATAAATTAAAAAAAAATAAAAAAAAAAAGGAAATGTAACAGTTGGCAACAGGTGCCAAACACCTCTGTTAATTCCCCTTAGGTTTGCACAGAAGGACTATTGTATTCTGAGCTGTGTAAAGAACAGCACTGCATGGGCATATACCAGTCCCCACAGGCCTGCTTGCCACTCTTCTCCTCATCCACTCCCAGCCCTTTGTGTAGGCAAATTCTAGTGCTCACAAAAGCGGCTATCTTGGCCAATTCAGTGTTTGCAAAACATGTTGGCTACATCACAAGGACACCTGGGAAGGGCTGCCAACAGCTTTCTCATCTTTCTGTCAACACAGGAGGGCCAGCAAAAGGGCTTTTACAACATATCTTGCACAGGAAATTTCACATAGCAAACATGACAGGAAAGACTGATCACCCCTTGAAATAACTCCCCTGTCCAAAGCATTACAGCCAGTGCAGAGAGCAGCACCAAACGGCCTTGCCACCTGAGCTTCACATTCACAAATACATACAGAGTGAAGCTGCAAGACAAGAATTTCCCATGAGACTGAAGCAGAAGAGTGTTCTTGGGCTGGCCCTTAACACCCACAGCTAGGGTGAGATGGGGAGATGTCACAGAACGTTGTGGACTTTTTAAAGGAAGAAGCTCAAAGTCTGCTGTGCAGGGGCACTTTTTGAATAACCAGCCACAACACAGCCAGGAAAACACACAGCTCCTAACGTTGCTTGTACCAAGGAGGTAAGGCCTCCTGATTTGGTCCAACTTCAGCTGCCACCTGCCACTTTTCCTTCTCATTCCTCTCTTCTCTGTTTCAAGCCATCTGATCAGGCAGCATCAGGGCCAGCAGAGGTGGGCGGGGGGAAGGACGCAGCGTGGCTCTGTGCAAGAAGCTGAGCGAAGCCTTTCTGCTCACCAAAGAAGGCCTGAGTCACTGTCTGCTCTGGGGAGAAGAAAAAGGGATTTCCCACTGAAACAGCTACCAAAGGATAGAGCTCAGCATGTGACTGTGGCACCTTTTGCCTATTTGGCTGCCCAGCTCCTCGTGAAGGGGCCATGGCACAAGCCCAGAGCTGACTCAGAGATGCTGTGATGACGACTGAGAGCTTGTTAGCTTGTGAAAAAGGAAGACTGGCTGGACCCTCAGAGGTTTGTAGGTGGGTTACTGGCCTCCAAAACAGGCATGGAACCACTCGCCTTGCTGTCAAATGGGAGAGTGTGCCTTTGGCACACAGCAAAGTAAAAAGTCATCTAGCCACTTGCAGAACTTTTAGTAAAAGAAATGTAAAAGCTTGCTGCTTCCTACTGATAAGATTGTGTTCTGGGACTCCGGCTGCCTGACTCCAAGGAAAAGGTGTGTGGTTCGTGCTGACGCTAGTTGCTCAGCTGTTTGATGTAGAGAAGAGGTGTTTGCCAACCCACAAAGGGAAAGCTGAAATCTTAATGCTGTCAATAAGAAATTAGGGGAAGGAATTATTTTACCACACAAAATGAATGGCAAGATGGGAAGGAAATTACCAACTTCAGCTCTGGAGCTGAACTCCAGCTTTATTGCTAAAACTAAGCAGAGTGGCATGCAGGCGTTTCTAGCCAACAACTGAGTCACTTTAGAAGTTGCAGATTTGCTGGTACATGCCCATAGCAAACATCCAGGGTCTGATGGTGACTACTGGCCTACATATCTAAAAGTAGAGGAGGACTGAATCTAATTGTGTTATACTAAGACCGCAAGCTAATTAAAAATGGAATCTTACCCCCAGATTTGCAGTGATAACGTCAAATGAGGATATTGTTGGCATTAGATTGCTTCTCTCTCAGTATCCCATCCTTTCCAGATGGGAATTATTTGTACTTGGATGTGTGCTAAGTCTTTAATTAGCGTGCTAAGTAATTTATAGATGAAAAGATTTACACAAGGCAAAAATAGTAGCAATTATTATTTCTATGGTGACCTTTTCCATTACTAACTGTTTAAAAATATGTATAATATGCTAAGTACAGGGCCTTATTACTTCCTTTGATTAACTATTTTTTTATTTCTTTCCAGCATATATATCTTTAATTTTTTTTGCTTTGTCTCCTTGAAAGGCTCTCCATGACCTAGACCTTATTGATCTAAGTGATCCACAGCAAAGGAAAAGACAGGCACTGCCCCAGTCCCTTACAGTTTGCTGGAAGCATGAAAGGCAGAAGAGAGCGATCAAAGGCTGAGACAAAGCTCATCTGTGCAGTTGGCGGTAGTGTCATTAGCCTACTGTCACTGCTGCTGGGTGGCATGGCAAAGAGGGGTTTTAAGGAAAGGTTATGAAGAGGATCAGGAGGGTGCTCTGATGATGCCTGTGGGGAACGGCTTTCTAAGAGAAAGGGGAAAAGTCTCAGTCCTTCTTTTCAAAGTGCCTCATGACCCAGCCCAGGACCTCTCAGGTAGGGGCTACAGCCTTGTTAGTCGCATTTGTTGCTGCTGCAGAGGGTCATGGCTGCAGTATGGAAGAGATACACACGGCTTGTGAAATGCTGTTTAGTTACCCTTCACATGGGAAAAAATATATATATATATTATATATATAGAAACTGAGAGGTATCCTGAAAAGCCTTCTGTTTCCAGTGTTCCTCATCATTTTTAGTCAAACGATCCCAGAAGTTTGTTTGTACAGCTGTTCCAAAAAGATTTGCATTTACAACCACAAAGAAAGGGCCCAAGACCGAAGGTTTGTCTCTTGTTGTTACTTCTTTTTTCGTTGTTGTCATTGTCCATTCATACCTGCATATAGCTGCATTGTGCCATTTTTGACAATATCGTTTTACAGTCATCTCCTGGATCACCTTCTCATGTTTCATGGAACAGATCACAGACTGGGGATTTTCCCTACCCCCATACCTGGAAGTGGGGTAGCCTATACTTAAAATAGATTTAGATGTTACCCAGATAAGGGCCTGCTACCACCTACAGTGACAGAGCAAGAAGATAACAAGTGGGAAGACGATGAGCTCAGACTAGCTCTGCTCAGATGAACCGCAGCTGATGGCTGCCTCCTCCACAGGCAAGTGGGGTGGCAGCAGGCACGGATGGAAATCTTTGCAGAAAAGACAGGCTTTTCACACAGGGAAGTGTTTATGCACTGAGGTTTCAAACCATTTCCCACTCACGGTAGTTTTCTGTTCCGTGTAACTGTGCAGCAAGGAACTACATCTCAGGTGATTTGCTGTTTTTTTTAGAAAGAATGGGATTTGGGTTACAAAAGTCAGGAGGTACTACATTCAAACTAAGTTATGACCAGTGCAAAAAATGTAACAAAACATATCAGAGATTTCATGTGTTCTCTCAGAAGGTTGAAGCATTTAGGGCCATATTTTCTGTGAGAAGAGTGTGGTGAGTTACTGCCACCTCTTTGTTTTGGTAATTTTTATATTTCATATGTCCTAAATTCCTTCTAAAGAACATTATATTCTTTCCATAATACATCCTGTGACTCAGATGTAGAAAATCTGTCACTGAAGCCTGCAGTCTATACTACCTGCCAGTGAAAAGTAGAACAAATATCCTTAAGGGGGAAGAAAATCCCTCCCTTCTTAAGAACTGAAAACTTGATTATGAGTAAAAATTAATTAATTAATTAAATAGAAGGCTTTTTCATATTAAAAAGAAAAGATTAAAGGAGAGATTCCAGCACTGACATTTAATTGCTCTTATATAATTGTGGGTTTTTTTAGCATCACACCATCCTCCCTACCAGCAGTTAGGCCAACTGCCCCTTTTGTTTGCCTGTCCCACCCAGCACCGTCCACTCCGTGCCTTTGAGTCTCTCTTTCATGACTCTTATCAGCCAGGCATGTCAGAGTTTCTCATCCTTGTCCTCAGCATAGCCTACATGAATGCAGTTACTACTGTGCAAAAACAGGACGTGCAGCGTGGCCATTAGTGGTGGAAGGAGCACTCGGGAATTTTTGGTAGGACAACAATTTTAACCAAACCTGACATTATACACACAGTTAATATTGAAGGACTTTGAATAAAACATTGAACAATTTATTGGCTTAGGTGTAACATGTACCAGACATCTTCAGGCATGCTTCTGGAGCAAACTGGGCTGCGATGCCCGTGAATGGGACAATACACTCCTTGGAGGGAAAGGGAGCCTTTCAGCGAAGTGAATAAAGACAAAGAAGGATTGAGAACTCAAATGCACAGCTAATCAGCCTGCTCAGTGGTAGGTAAAGGGGCTGGGAGGCAAGGAGCTTGGCAGGAGCCTGGGCTAACCAGCACTGAACATCAAAGTGTAGCATTTTCCTCGATGCAGATCAGCATAAGGCCTTGCCATCTGGCCCTGAAATACTGACAAAGAACAGACGAGCCGTGCTGTAATATGGACTTAACTGGCGTGCTGCTACAAGGGCTAAACTGTAAAAACTGTATATCTTGCTGGAAGGAAGGCTAACCCTCACTGGCTGAACAAAACACTTTTTTCTTCCCAAGGGAAATTTCTAGCACTTCTCCACACACTGAGTCTAAGCCTTAAGGTCTGCATACCTCCTGGGAGAGGAGTTGTCAAATCCGTGACAAATTTGAGGAGTACTTCACCTCTTCAGGGAATGTGCTTGCAGAGAAAGACAGGCCCCGTGTAACCACCTAGAAGAGGTTACTCTTTGGAAGAAAAGCTAATGGTGGATTACAGTGGCAAGGAACAGTGTTGCAGACGTGTGATATAAGATGTGGTGCATCCTACAAAAATATGTCTGAGTCCCTGAAGCAACTCAGAGCACCTAACTCAACTGCCAATAATTCATGCACCCGTTAGATTTGTTAACAGGCAGATGACAGACCCTAAAATGACACGCACAGTCTTACATCAATCATGTGATAAGCATGGGTAGGTTACATGTGGGTGACAGGGAATTATGCTGAGGCTGGGGAAAATCAAATGAAAATGCAGATATTTACCACATGAATCTCCTCTTACTCCTCCAGAGGAATACAAGGAACCCTGCATTTCCTGAGTCATTTTAAAAGATACTGCTAACTTCTGCCTCTCTTTTATTTCTTTATGTTCCCAGACAGAGAGAAATTATAATAAGGATAACGCCTCTCCAGTAATAAATCAGCACTGAACCAACTTCCCCTTGGAGGAAGTAAAGCAGTGCATTTTTCCAGAGTTATTTCTGAATGTAGAGGGGTGGATGCGTCTTGCTCAAGTACAGCTTTGTAGGATGATCTGATCCAAAAATGGTTGCTTATGCTTCCTGTATGGAGGTGGGTGCCTGAAACAAGACAGATGACACGTCTTCTGGAGATGCCTACCCACGATTTCTTTGCCTCGACCATGGGGGGAGCCCAGCCCTGGCCTGGGGTGATGCAGCCAACACGCAAATGGCTGTGGTCAGATGGGGAATCCCATAAAGGGCAGCTCATCCTCTGTGGGGTGTGCAGTGCTCAGAGTGGGGCACCATGCCCCAGCTTCTCCTCTTCTAGGCAACAGCTCTGTGCCTGCCAGACTTCTGTCTCCTGGAGCAGGGTTTAGTAGGAACAGGTTATTATTGCTTCAGAGACTGGCATCCAACTAATCCCAAACTGAAAAGGGTGGGAGAGACACTATATGAAAAAGACTTGTGTGGGAACTGTGCTCGCCTTCACATCTCTGCTCTCAGCCCAGGCACTTCTGCTGCCCCAGTGCCAGCCAACAAGGAATGACTCACCACAGCAGCACGATGAAGCAGCAAACTGTGAACACATTTCCTTGTGTTATCTAACGGTGATACACTGGGGATGTGGTTAATTAGAGAATTATCCTCACCCTGGCAGACTTTCTCAAGTGGAAACTGACTGCTAGGTAGGGTGAAGCTGATGACCTGATAGCCACAAAAGCATTTACACACTCCCCTTCAGAGTCACCTGTTATGCAGCAATAGCTACAAGTATGTAAAAAATGTAAAAAATGCAAAAGATAAAAAAAAATCCAACCCTTTTTTTTTTTTTTTTTTCCTTAGTGAAGGCTTGCAGACTGTGCTGTTAACTCCTCTGACACCGTAATGCAGCTGCAGATACTCCTGTTAAAGAGCTGTGGATGGGGGATGAAAGCAATCTGCAGCCAAGGGTGGCAGCAAACCCACATGCTATCTGAATGCAAGCCATTATTGTAAGCATATGCAGGCACACAGGCTTGAGTCCTAGCTGTGAACAGTATCCCTGCCTTGGGCTCTGGAAGAGTGTTTTCTTCCTGCTCATCTTTACAGGAAGGGCATTTCTGTGTTTCTTTGGTTTTCTTTCTCCAATGCATTTGGAGCTCTACATCACAAATATTATTTCTATGGAGAAAAAAAAAAAAAAAAAAAGAAGGAACACAGTGTAAAGAAACATAATGAAAACTGATTAGTATAGATATGGTTGATAGCTCTTGCCAGAAAAGTACCTTGGTTTCAATTGCTTATAACTTTAAACAGATGGTCTGAAAATTTCCATTCTGACTGCAGTTTGATTTAATCAGAGGCTTTGGAGGGGAGTGAGGGTGCATCTTTCCATGTCAGCTCTGGGATGTCAGGCACAGCAAAATAACACCAAGGGACACCATTTTTTTCTTGTTCAAAAATATGTAAAGGTTACAATGTCACCATGGAAGGAATGACAGTTTGTCAGGAAATGTGCTTTTGCCTATATTCAGGTTACAAATGTCTGAAAAAAAATGCGTTGTATATGCTCAGTAAAGGCCTGCTAGGGTTTTTATTTTCATAAGGGACATAAAGGTATCAGAGAGCATCCAAAGGAGGGCTACAAAGATGCTGAAGGGTCTGGAGGGCAAGGGGTGTGAGGAGCGGCTGAGGTCCCTTGGTTTGTTCAGCCCAGGGCAGAGGAGGCTGAGGGGAGGCCTCGTGGCAGCCTACAGCTCCCTCCCAGGGGAGCGGAGGGGCAGGCGCTGAGCTCTGCTCTCTGGGGACAGCGACAGGACCCGAGGGAACGGCATGGAGCTGTGTCAGGGGAGGGTCAGGCTGGGGGTTAGGAGAAGGGTCTGCACCAGAGGGTGGTGGGCGTGGAACAGGCTCCCCAGGGCAGTGGGCACGGCCCCAGGCTGCTGGAGCTCAAGGAGCGTTTGGACACTGCTCTCAGATACAGGGTTTGGGTTTGAGGTGGTGCTGTGTGGGGCCAGGGGCTGGACTCAATGGTCCCTGTGGGTTTATTCCAGCCCAGGACTCTATGATCCTATGACTCCATGATTTTCTGGAAACATGGTCCAATTTAAAGCTGAGTAGGCCATCCTCTGTAAATGCAGTTCTTTCACTTTCTTGGCCATCCTGGGAACAGGTGAGGAACCCAGACCAGGAAGTCTTTCTCTGCAGTATTCTGTGTCCCAGGAAGAAGCTGAGAAAAAAACCCTCCCCACAAGGCTTACCCTAGGTTACCTGGTTTTGATTAGAGAAAGTGACAATTATGCCAGCTGCTCCAAAAGCTGGGTCCTCAACATCTCAGGCTGGACATCTGAAATATTCAGCATACACAAATTGTACGCTTCTGACATGGGTCTCTGTTCCTTGACAAAGATGCTGTGGTGTGATCCTTGAATGTTTCTGTCCTGAGCCTTCTCCACAGCCAGCGCAGATGAGACTGTGCCGTTGGCAACCCTTGGGAGTGCTGGTTAAAAGAGAACCAGGCACCTTGTGCAGAGGAAACTCATCCTCGGGCATATCCCTGCCTAACAGCAGTGGTGGATCCCCACTGATTCTAGCTGCTGCCAGCACAGCAAGTAAGGAGCCTAAATTTATGAGTCAAGAGATGCAAGCACTTGTCCCAACAAAGAAAACCACTAAAGCAACAGCTAGTAATAAGTGTGCTGCATGCACCAAAAGTGGTGTCTGGAATGCAACATAAAGAGCAATCTAAAATCTACCAGGCAGCTGCACTGTAAGAGAAAGATATCAGTATGATGTGTGGTTGAAAGAAGATTAAATACACTGCCTCCTTTATCTCCGTAATAAATGTTGCCCCACTGTATTCTGATGACATGTAATACACTTTTGTTAAGCCCTAGTTGTGCTTCATTTTTTTAATATCAAGTCAACAAGAAAGCTTTTGGTTACATTAATGAACTTGAATTCCAGCAAGTTTGTTGTGTGAGTAGACACAGGAGAGGAGGAGGGCAGGATCCACAACAATACACCCACACATCAGTCACATGGCCAGGGGACTATGTGCCTAGCCCCCTGGATAAGCTGGTGTTTCTCCCTAGCATCCTGCCCACATAAGTGCCAGTGAGCTTGGCCAGGGGAAGCGTGGAGCCCTCTCAGGAACAAGGGCTGCATCTGAAGCTCAGGAAAATGAACAACACTGTACCACTGTTCCCAACAGTGCCTGTGCAGAAACGAACACCAGAAAATGGCCTCATTTGTCTCCAAGTACTGCAGCTTCTTAAATCTCCAAAGTAGCCATCGGCTGTTTCCTGTAGTAAACTGTTCCGAAACTGAAGCATCTTCAACATGTCCTTCTTTTTTCAGTCTGCCAGTGGTGCTTGTGGCAGCAGACTGGAATGATTGCAGCGATGTGCAGAGGAGCCAGCTCACTGGCCAAAAGCCAGCCAGCTTGCGTCCTCTCCAGTAACTGGATTACAAGCATCAGGGAAATTATGCAGTTCCAAAGAACTGCTGAGGTCAACTGCTGAAATCTGTTCTTTGATGAGTTTTTAGTTAGGTTTTTTTTTTTTTTTTTTTTATTTTTTTCCTCCAGGCCCTGGTTGGAAGTTGCCAGGATAGATTGAAATACTTTTTAAGAAGAGGGCTGGAAGCCCCACTCCACAGGTGGGAGATGTGCTCCATGCACATGCTCCATGCCAAAAGTAGGAAGGGACGGGAACGCTGGGCTTGGTTATGCAGCTGAGGCAGGAGTCATTCTGCAACAAAGCCAAAGAAAGAATGGGTGGTTTCCCAGTTTCCTTTGGTGCATAGGCAAAATCCCTCCAGAACAGCTGTGCCTTCCAGATCTCACCCCCAAACCTACGAAATACCATGATTGCTGCTGATTGCATGGGATTCCCAACAATGACAGGGAAAATGATACCAAAAATTTTTTTGGAAAATGTTTTTAATTAAGAATTTTAATTTGAGGCAGGGAAGTCATTCAAATGCAAGTGCTGTCCTTAGCTAATCCTACTAAAAAATTGTTCCTTACTATGAGATAAAAATGCATGTTAGAACCTCTCCTGTTTGGAAGAAAGTCATTTGACAAGCTGTTATTTTATAGACTACATCCAAACAGCACTTAATTATGGCAGAAGCTTTGTTACGTGTCTGTTAGCTTTATTTATCATCAGAGTAAGAAGATGTCCAAGCACCACAGAGCAGCTGGCGTTGCTTCTAGTCACAGGAGGAAGCTTTCTCATCCGCAGGAACCTGAAGTTCTCGCTCCTCTTTTCTCGAGTGAGTTTATCTGCGGGCAAGACAGGGCCTGGAGAGTCCCTGTTAAGGTCAGATGGCAGCTTGGCTGAGGGTCCGATCAAACCTTGATGCCTCACTTTTCTTGCCGATAACACGTTAGGGTGGTAGGATGAAAACCATGTCAGTTCATTGATTATCAGCCAAGAAAAAATGTTTGTGATCTAATAGTCTAAGCTCCTTCAAAACTGTCTCCAGGATTCCCTGAAGGAGTTTCAATTTGAGCCTGTTCATGCAGAGAGACTGTTATCTTGATACTGTGTATGTTTGGGAAGAAGTGGGGGTTTTAACCATAACAGCTTGCTACAAGGTTAAAAAAAAAAAAAAAAAAAAAAAAAAAAAAAGGTTGAAGGAAGACTTGGTTTTAAATATGTTTGTGGCTACAGAAAATATTCAGTTCCAGTAAATTTAGCATCCAAAATGAAGCTTTAAATGCTACATCTATTTTTTATTGTTGTTGTTCATGGTGAACTTGCATATTTTGAATGAAAAATATCTTGAAAACATAGAGAAAATATTTTGAGGAACCAACTTTTGATGTTAATATGCTTTAATTCTTAACTGTGACCTATCCCATCCCATCTCACCTGTACTATCCTAGGTATGATTTTACCCTGCTCATTAGAGAGGAATGTGAATGCCTTCTAACCTTGCATTAAATGACCCCTGGAGCAGCTGTCATACCTCGTTTGCTCTCTTCCCTTATCGTCTCCCCAGGGCAAGATGGGTATCTGCAATGTTTTGAAAGAGGTGTTTTCAGATGTACATGCTGTTTATATTAGATTAGACAGACTGAAGAAGTACACTTGATACTCTCAGTGAATGACAACACGTTTGTGTAATTCTAAATGTCATCTTAGTTGTCTGCTGTATTTATTTCAACACTTGTTTTCACGTTTTTGTGGCTTTAACCCCGTCTCCCTAACACAAGCTGCTTCATACTCCTTTTCCAGAGTCCTCTATGAACTATTTTTGTGATCATATATTCAAAAATTGCTGGCCCTCTGCAATGCTTTCCTGTCCCATTCACAGGTCTGAGTCCTCCTCAGTTTTTGCTGAAAGTTATTTTTGATTACAGGTTATTTCTCTGACCTAGCTCATACTACCACTATGCAAACAGTTGCATCAGCACAACCAAGAGGGAAATGGTGAGCAGCTGGGCTGGGGGATGAAGTGGGAAATTCTTCAGCTGTTTTCATTGCCAAAGCTGACACATTGTGTACCTGCACCATCCGCACATGGACACCAGGCTCTAAAAAAAATAATAACAACAAAAAAGGAACAAACAAACAAAAGTCCCATGACACAGAAGCCATATCACATGCTCTCGAGCATGAGGGAGAGGACAGCTACTCTGAGTCTGGTCCTGCATGATGAGCACCTCACATGAGCTTCTGGGACAGAAGCATATCTACTGCGCTGGGATATGCAACCAAGGGTGCATTTCCTGCACCAAGTTATTTGCCCCATCCCTGGCTGTGTTCAAGGCCAGGCTGGATGGGTTCCTGGGCAGTTTGATCTAGTGAGCTAGCGGTTGGCAGCCCTGTCCATGGCAGGGGGGTTGGAACTAGATGATCTCTGAGGATCCCTGTTGGATCCCTTCCAACCCAAGCCATTCTATGATTCTATGATTCTGTGATTTGGTGTGAGGTTATAGGAAAGGGGGGCATTCACTGTGTCAAGTTGTTCCCTATAGCCAACTGTAGGATCAGCATTCCGGCCCCTAATTCCCCGAACTGAAAGGAGACAGAGGGAAAATCTCATGTTCTCGCTTAATGACATGAGGTCCCATTCCTTTTTCTAAAAGATGGGACAAGAACTGTTGGGAAAACTGTCATGTGAACACTGGTGCATTGGTGGGAATAGTGGGACTGTCTCGGTCAGACCAGGACAGCTGGTCTGTGCAGCTATTCTAGCGTGGGCTGCTTGCTACCCTGCATTTATTCAGATGAGCTGTGTTGATATAAGCGCTTGAGGACCCATGCTTGGGGGCTGCGCTGCTTTAACTTAACTTGCCTGATTGCACTGGTGCAAAAGCTGCACAGACGAGCCTCAACAGCCTCAAATCCCAGTGATTTGCTTTTGACTCAGGGCCATGCTGAGAAAGGGCAAGACAGTGCTTGTTTAGTCAGCAGATGAAAGTTGTCATACTAGAAATACCATTGTGGCAAGATTAGCCGTGTACAGAACTTACAATAGTTACCCAACCAGCATATAGATAAAAGGGCAAACTGCTGACAAAGAGCCTTCATGTATTTGTTGTAAATAAAAGTAAAGATGATGGCTGTTTTCAAAATCAAGAGGAGGTATGACAATTTTTGTTTGACCTCTGACACATCCTGTGGGATGGACATTTTTTTCCTCAGGAGGATTATGATAGCATTCCCATGGTGGTTCACTAGGGGTCTTTTATCAGACTTCAGCCAAACATCTGCAGGATATCAGGCTTCAATGTATACAGATTAAATCAGTCCTGGAAAAAGAATCAGTGCTCTCCTGCAAAGCATTAAAAAGAAGGAATTCTTTATGAGCTTGGCAAAAGAGCATGAAGCATTGAATAAACTCTTGTAATTTAGGGAAGGGGAGGCTGTGTCTCATTTTTTTT
>VXAV01008533.1:4905-22231 GCA_013399715.1 Alectura lathami
GAGTACATTGAAAAGGGTTTCTAATCAGCTGGCTCTCCAAATGCGTCTCAAGCTCTTCACATCTCATTCCAGAGCTCAGACATACAAGGCAAATCTGGTGACAGTTGTGACCACGGTCATAACTAATACAATCTTTATATACCTATCAAAATATATTTATTAAAAGAGTTTTACCTGAAAAAATATATATATAAATAAATAAAAAGAGGCATCGCAGAGGGGAAAAAAAGTCTTTAACAGATAAAGATAAACATCAGGAACAATCTTTATAAATCATACCTAAACCTTCACATTGTAATTTATAAATCACACCAAAATGTTCCAGTCACAGTGTTTGTAACATCGTTTAGTAGCGCTGAGGCGTTTTGCTGACAAACAGTTGTCATATTTCGCTTCTAAGGGTTGAGCTTTTAGAATAAGAAGTTTCCAATATTGATACACATGTATGATTTGACTCCTTGACTTGAATACATATGCTGGAATCTTTCTTATTTAAACACTGTAATAGGGTGAACTTAATTTCTCCTCTTACATGATGTTTTCAAACAGTCTTTTATGTAATATCATATTTTAAAGGCATATTTGAGAAAAAATAAAAACTGGCAAACAAAAACAAAACCACAAAAAAAAAAAATCACATACACAATAAAACCATCGCTAAAGAACTTAAATATGTCAAAATTCAGTAAACAAAAATAATCCAATTGGAAATGCCAGCTAAGTGGCAAAGCAGAATACATCTTAGCCCATTAAAAAATCTTCCTGTCCTCTTGGAACAATTTAATGTGCCTTTAATGGGAGGTCTGGATCTCTCTGCAGCTTTTTTAACCAGAGCTGACCTTTGCTGTTTCAGTCCCCTGAAGAATGGAAATGCATTCATCCCTTCCTCTGCATCCCTATAATTTAGAGAACTCACAAAATCAGAAATTTCTGAATGAGATCGTGAAAGGGGAGACACACAGTCTATATCTAGAAGGGAAACGTAATAACAAAAACTTGAGCATATTCCAAAGCCAGAACAAGAAAATGAAAATTCGCCCTCCAAGCAAACAGTTCAGTTTTTCATTGTTTTGGTGGTATCCTCACATCAGAATGGACACAGGTTCTGTGTGTGTCTTTTCAAAAGCAAATAACACTAGTGGCTTCTCCACACCAGCTCTGGAGAAATACCGTTTACTGAAAAGCAATAAATTGCTTTTAGATCACTTTTCTTTCTTGTTTTAACACCAAACAGCAACTAAAAGGAGAGGATCATCAAACAGTTAAGCTGTGATGCAAACTTTGGACCCCCTCACCTCAGGGCAAGCCCTCTTTGCTTTGTGAGCTGTGGAAGCCCTGCTCAAAAGCAGCATGATCTTCCTCACTCCTGCAAGTGTCCTCAATAGACAAAGGGATGTTCATATTTGTCTTATATGGATTAGGGTTATCAGAGAAATCCCCAAATGAATGAAAGAAATAGCAGTTATGGAAGCTGCCATATAAACTTAGACACACATACTCTCTTCAAGACCACTTTTCTCTTTCTCATGTCCTCTAGATGTGCAAATAAATGACCAGCACTGCTTACACAGTGAGCAAGGCTTTTCCTGCCCAGTCACCAGGTCTCCTCCATGGGCCAGAGGACTGCCTATTGCTAGACTAGGCAAAGAGGGTTTGGAAAATGCAACAGGTGCAAATGGTTCTGCTTTTCTTGCTATGGCTAAATTTGGGGTGCGAGAGAGAGAGACTAACTACTGCTTTCCCAAGAAAGGAATTGGAGGAACATTTTGTTTATGTATTACCTTTTTTTTTTTTTCTTCTTGTTAATCTTCAGAGAAATAAAGACATTCATACATGAATATAGTCATACACCAACTTTATCTGGCTTCACACCCTGTACTATGGCCACTTACAGTCTGAACTGGAGTTTTGTAAGCAAACAACAAGTTGGCACAACTGTTTTTACACACAAGGAAACTCTTTGCCCTGCCCTGAACCACCTGTGCCCAGCAGCATGAGGAGGACAGGCACTGACATGACATAATGCCAAGCAGCCTGCCTGGCAGCTGTGTAGGACCAGGAACACCTGCAGCAACCCCTTAAAAGCCTTCTCCCATGCAGGCATTGCTCTGGCTCTTCTCTTCTCTGGAGATGTCTTGCACCCAGTGTAATAGAAGTAATAGAAGAGGGGCAGCTGATAGGCCTTGGAACAAGAGGTGCTGGCAGGAGACGTGTTGACAGGGTGTCTGGGGAGTCTGGGGCACAGGGCTGCGCAGGAGTTCCCAGGAATGTATGTAACAACGTTAAATACTCTTAAATGCAGGTAACAGAGCACAGCAGAGGAAGTCCCATTTAGTGTTGGTTTGGGAACATCCTATCTGATTCACCAATGTCTATAAATTCTGCTCTGATCACAAAGCTTGAATGCAAAGAAGGGCCAAATTTATTTTCCTCGCAAGAGTGGCTAGAAAGAGGTAACCACTTTATCCTTTAAAAAAATAACCATACATATTGTTCTGCATTTTCTTCTGTGTTTTTCAATACCAAAAATACATTATCTTTGATAGGAAAAGAAAGAAAACTTTCAATCGTAAACTAATCTTGTCAAGATGCAAGCAATTAAGAACATTTTCTGTTGAAATCTTAAGAAATTTACCATTAAAATGGAATATATAATAGCAAAAAAAGTCTTACTCTAGAGCAAATTTATATATTCTTTTGAGGAGATATACTTTGAATTGAAAACTAACTCATATCCATTTTTCCAAACAGCTTTAGTAACCAAAACCTGATTTTCTTAGGAAAATTTTTCTTGCCTGCTTGTACTGCCTGTACAACTGTCAGACTGCATATGGATCCCAAACAGATCATTAGATGGGTATTAGCCCTTCCCTCATCTCTCTGCCTCCCAGTTACAGCAGTCAGGACACTGTGCTGTAGTTTCAAGGACTTCATTTAGATGGGTAGCTCCTCTTCTTTTATACACAGGTTTTGTCTTTCTTGACAAGAATACAGAAAATATCTGTATGGGATTCCTTTTTCCCTCATCTCAGTCAGCAATGTGAAGTCTTCAGTAGAAGAAATGGTGGCAAATGAACAGGAGAAATTTTAGACCGGTTTTGGTGGTATGTGCCTAAATACATGAGTAGTTCAGATCTCAAGATTATTCACTACTGAAGCGATTATTCTATGTAATTTAACTCCAATGAACTCACTTGGGTTCTGCCTGGAGAAAGACTATAGTACCTCCTAAGATGTTTGATATTCTGATTATTTATAGTAATACAGCCTCATCTCTGATAACAAAAAAACTTTTACAAAATATCAAAAGTCAAATAACATTGCGTTCATTTGGGAAAAAAAAAATCCAATTAATTAAATAAAGAAAAATTATGAGATACCTACAGATGATAAAGTCATCAGTGAAATGCAGTTTTATGATGTGTGTAAAGATCTGATTTCATATTTTACCTATGGTTTAGTTCACCAAGGGGAAGTGCAAAGTCCTGCACCTGGGAAGGAACAATGGCAGGCACCAGTACTTGGTGGGGACAGCCAGATTCAAAGCAGCTTAGCAGAAAAGGCTGGGGATCCTGGTGGGCATCATGCTGAACGAGCCAGAAATGTCTTTGCTGCAAAGAAAGTCAATGGTATGATGGCTGCACTAGGAGAAATGTTGCCAGCAAGTCAAGGAAAGTGATCCTTCCCCTCTACTGGTGAGGCCATACCTGCAGGACTGCATCCAGTCCTCATCTCCCCAGTACAAGAGAATTGTGGACACACTGGAGAAAGTCCATCAAAAGATGATGAAGGGACTGCAGTATCCCTCTTATGAGGAAAGGCTGAAAGATCTGGGAGTGCTCAGCCTGGAGGAGGCTCAGGAGGATCTCATCAGTGCAAGGAAATACCTGAAGGGAGGGTGCAGAGAAGATTGAGGCAAGTTCTTTTCAGTGGTGCCCAGTGCCAGGACAAGAAGCAGTGGGCACAAAGTGGAACACAGGAGGTGTTTCCTGAGTATCAGGAGACAATCCTGTACTGTGAGGGTGGCTGAGTATTGACACAGGATCCCCAGAGATGTTGTGGTGCCTCCTCCTTGGAGATTCTCAAAAGGTGCCTGAATGTGGTCCTGGGCACCCTGCTTGAGCAGGAACAGGACTGAGTAACCTCCAGAGGCCTTTTCCAGCCTTAGCCATTCAGTGATCTAAGCTGTTAGATGTTATCAAATTTAATAATGTCTACTCCCTTTAACATTTAAAAAAAAAAAAAAAAAAGGATTTTTCCTCATAATTGGAAGTACATCTTTGCTTTGCAATGTCACTTGGAAAATAAAGTCATTACCAAGTGTTTGTAGGATAGGAGCTGGAAAACAGGAATCAAAATACTGGAAAACTGAGTTTTTAATATCTATATCTAAAAGCGGAGATTTAAATACTTTTAAATGTAAAAGATTGTCTTACAGTCAATTTGTCTAACACTGTTGAAAATTTTGGTGACACACTTTATTAAAAATATAAAATAAAATAACAGATTATCTTGTAATTTTCACTGAAATTTTCTTCCCTTTTTTATGTGCTTAAACTGCTGTATCTTAGGTAAATGAAGAGATATATTTTTCCTGGATACATTATTGATAAGAAAATCAACAGTTATGCCTGCTAAAGGCAGTAGCATTGTGAGGATTTCTTAATTCTTTATCCAATCTTTAAGCCAACAAGGATAGCAACAAATTTTGTAAGACCATTAGCGAATTCAGAAACAAAACATTAGCTCCACTTTCATTTAATTGGCATTTGCTTCTTTCTAGATTAAAAAGTCTGCCTTGGAGCCTGAGTGTATTACTTACACGTATTTCATGATTTTTATGCTGCTGATTCTAAGAACAAAATAATGATTGCTGTCACCTCCCACAGTGTCTGTGTATGCACTCTGCATCATACTTGGGTCCCAAATGGAAGACAGCATGGTAAGGAAAATAAATTTGTTTAAAAAAAAAGCTTTCCTCTGCTTCCAGCCTTCAATCCAATGCAACGTCACAGATAGAATCTAACAAAGACCTCTCCCTTGTGATCCCTTTGAAAACACAGAGATTTTTACTTCTTTTTAAGTTGTAGTTAACTATTACAAAATTTCAAACCCTAATATCACTTGAAACTGCATTTTCTGACTGAAAATCAAGGACATTGATGGAGAAGGGCAGAAGGAAAGGATATAGAGTAAGAAGAAATGAGTAGTTTTTTCAATAAAACAATGTTTTTGTCTGAGATTTTTTCTGTGACTCATTTGTTTGGAGATGTAGCAATTAAGGAGGACAGTGGGATGCTGAGATGCTAATCAGGAAGAGAGACTCCCTCCCCCACAAGCTGGAGTGTCACTGTATTTCTTCTCTCATCTCTGAAACTCAGCCCTCAAAATGTACATTCATTTGAGTGATATAAAAAAACAAAGTCTTAAATTACGGTACTTACCACTGTAATTTTTTTTTTTTTTTTTTTAAATTCCTGTTCTACACCTTGATTCTCCTCTTCCTTCTGTGTACATGTCACTGTGTTCTCACTGCAACATGGGGGGCAGCATTATTTCCAAATAAGGCAGCTATCAAATGGTCACAGTTATCTCAGTCTTTTTTTCAAG
The DNA here is from genome assembly GCA_013399715.1 of Alectura lathami. Lineage (NCBI taxonomy): Eukaryota > Metazoa > Chordata > Aves > Galliformes > Megapodiidae > Alectura > Alectura lathami. The sequence goes on from VXAV01008533.1 coordinate 10,516, forward strand.
CCTCTTATTCTCTGACATCATAACAACTCCTTAATCACGGCTATGTTATGATGGATGTGATACAGGACTGATCCTGTATTGATTGTCTTGGAACTGATGAAGCGTTATAGAGGAACCTGGTATCGCATATGTTTTATAATGCCTAAAAATGTCCAGCTCTTCCCATCCTATCTGGAGTGAATTTGGTACCAGTGCCTCTTCTAGTATCTATTCATTATTTTTTCATTTAAATTTAAATATTTTGCTCCAAAAACTGCACTGAATATTGCTCACTCTTCCTTTCAACTTGTTATGCCACAGTTCATTTTTTCACTATGTGTTTTTACTTACACAGATTATGGGAACTTAAATAATGAACACACAATGTACTCCTTCAATGATTGTAACCAAAGTGACTTGAATGCTGACTGACGTAAAATAATATATAGCAAGAGATCAAAGAGAAACAAACATGCAAAATGAATTGAGCAGAATTTGTTTGCATTTCCACACAAATAATTCTTTATACCAGCTGCTTGTCTGGAAAACTCATGTGCCTACATATGGGAAAATCAATCTGAGTAGGTGTCAGAAATCACACAATAGATTCAGGGGAAAACAGGAAAGTGGCTGTGTCTCTCTGGTGATAATTGCTTGGTGCCAGTCCAGAGGTGTTTCCAGCTGAATAAATTTCAGTTAAAAGGACTTCAGTAGACTTGCTTCATCTGAAAGTGATGTTGCACCTGCCTTCAGGAGCTTTAGGGTCTGTGAGAACTTACTTCCAGTCATGTAGTAACAGGCCCTGAGCGCTCAGTGCCTCCTGGCTTGCACAAGGCACCTCAGGATCGTTGGGATCTTACTTGGTCATCAACAAGAATAGGTTCTCTCAGCTGAAGTTAATGATGAAGTTATATGCAGGAGAAATCACTATCCCATTGACATCTGTAGGACTTTTCTAGCTTGCTTTGACAGGCCATGGTTGCCATCTGAAGGAGTGAATAAATGGTGGGGTGTGGAGGATGCTACTGTTATTAGTGCAAAGGACTCCACTCCTGTTCTCTGCAGGAGAAGTGTCACTGTTATATCCTTGTCAGTCATTTAAGCGCAGACAAGGAGTCAGCTGGTGTTCTTCTAAAACCTCTCCTCCTCTTTGTACCTTTTCTTTCCAGTGAAGATGCAGCAGAGAGTAATGCCACAGCCACGTGTTGCATTACACTGGCAGCTTCAGGAGCCAGGTTTCCTCATGTTGGCTGAGGTAACATCCCTCATTCATAATGTGATATTTTTAGCACACTAAATAGTGCCAATTATGGGGATCTCTCAGACCAAAAATCATAATCAAAATCTGTGGATGCGATAATACCTATTCCAGGATTCCTAGGATATCTTTTTGAAGGTTATTTTCAAAAAGTGTGTTTTACATGTTCGAAAATGAGCCCAGTGAAAGAAGATGTTTCCTGAAGGTGCACTGAACAGCACTGATTGCACATTGCAATTCTTCATTGCTCACATTTCTGTCTAGCAGTTAACCTAGCAAATACATAGCAGGAAGCAGGCTGGAGACAATCAATTAACATCGATTCTTATGCAGAATAAGCCTGGCAAATAATACATTTTACATTTGTGGCTGTATTTATATTTGTTTATTACAGAACAAACACTTAATCAAGACTGTAAACAATTATATATTTCAATTATTTATTTTATCTAGGAAGGAAAATCAACATTAAAGAAACATTAATAAATTATCTAATAGTTCTAGGTATCCGACATTTCACGTGATAGTGAGTTGAGAGGAAGTGCTTATACCAATGTTAAAACAGCTACAAGTCTAGAATTTGCTATTATAAATCATGTAGCAAATAACATTTTTATACTGTCATATTTCCCATCACATTTTTTTGATCAATTTTTTTTAACAAAATTTTTTTTAAAGTGAAATATTTTATGGCTTACTTCATAGAAAAGTATGGATGTGTCATTAACAGAGCAAACCATTTCAAATGAAAAGCTCCATGCATAAAAGAAAACCGAATTTTTCTAGCTTTCATTTTGTGATAAATAAACAGCAGGGAAAAGAAAAAGCCATTCTTTCTGGACTGGCCAAACTACACTTTCAGTTAGGCAAACAGTATGTCCAAATGTGATCTGGAGATCCTATTTCCAAATGTGTTTGATTTCCAGAACTGCAGATATCTATTAGTAGTTATTTGAAGGTTGTATTCAGTACTAACACAGGATCTTTTTTCCTGTTTCTCCCAAAAGAATAGTGGCAGCATGCAGAAATCCCATCTGCCTTCTCAGAAAACGTCTAGACACTTTCAGTTCTAGCATATTCTCTCTATATTTCCAGCAAGCAAACTTTTCCATTTGTTTTCCTGTCTTCAACAGGAAGGCAATAGTTGCAAGTCTGAAGTAAACTCAGTGTTAAAGAGGCTATCACAGACCAGCTGCAATATAAAGCAGAAGAGCTTTGGTGCTTCTGATAAAACAGTTGTCTGACTAATAAACTGCATATGTTCTCCGTAACGCTAATTACTCCTGCTTTCAGAAGTAAAATTAAAATGAATCCATGCAAGAAATGACTGTGCAGATGCAGCCTCAGGTGTGAAGTTTTAGAACCTGTGTACTTAATTTAAGTCATAAGCATGATTTTTAGTTCTATTTGTTAAAGTTCTGTGCATTTGTGTAGTTTAGTATGTAAGTACGTGCATAACGATGCTAAGATTAAATGAGTCTTTTTTTTTTTTTTAATGTCCTTTCTTCAGGTTCTCTTGAACACAGTAACTATAATATAATGCAACTGGAATGATACTTTGTTTTTCGAAAGTTGCTAGACTTCTAGAGTAAAATGTATTTATCTCTTCAAATGAGAAGCACTGTAGTAGTAATGCACTCACATTGCCGGAATAGCACTGCATCTGAGACAGTCATTTATCTTTCATTGCCATAATCTACAGTTTTGATATTTCTTCTTTGCAACTACAGTGCAGCTTTCTCATCTGGTCCACAAAACAAAAGCCTGGAAGTTGGCCCTTAATGTTTCTGAGCTCTTCCTGTGGTTACTGAATTCCATTTCCACAGTAATCTCTACCTTAGCTATGGAGAACTACGGCTGGAAAGTATGCATTTCTTTGGCTTTGTTTTTCTGTCTTCTTCCTTGTGAGACTCAGTTTTGCCAGTCAGGGCTGCCCAGGCTGCTCCATCAGCTGGTGCCGCTGAGGCATGTTGGGGCCCAGCCTGACCTCTAGCAAAGAGCACAGCTGCCTGCCCCTCTGCCACTGCAGCCACTCCCAGCCTCCCATCTGATTTCAACACCAACTCCAGCATTAAATCTTCAAAACTAAAACAAGTTGACCTATGCAAAATCTGAACTTTGCAATGATTGCTAGGAAAATAAACCCAGATACTGTACAGTGTATCGGGTTTTACAGGTTCACCACTGTTGAGAACTATACACAAAATTAATACTGACTTGATCATGAAGGAAATTGAATATTGACAAAAATTCCCACCAAGTCAATGAAATTTCAGTAGTGCTAAAGACTAAAGCGTGATGCAGTCTTCTTTTCAAGACAATATCTGACAAAAAAGTTAAATATTTTCACCACAGAAAGAGATGAGGAAATTACTGTTCTGATCAGCTTGGATTTTAAAGTCAAAGTTGTGAGCAAAGCCAACCTATTTCAATAGAGTTTTCCCACACGGTATATACTATTGATTTCTAATTAAAAAGTGGAATTAATTTAAGACATGACTCAGAGTAGTCACTGAAAGTTTGTAATAGCAATGCCTGTTAGTAGGAACAGCCTGGGTTAAATAGGAACAGTGCTATTCTGGGAAATGGATTTCAATCATGTTCTCTGAGTACTTCAAAATGGGCCATGAATTCTTTTAAAAATCTTGGTTTTCTCTTCTCTAGAAATTTAACTTGCTCAGATCAAGACCCAAAGAAACACACAATCCATTCCTTGGAGAGGGGTTTGAACTATGCCTTGATTCCTGTTGTCTGGGTTTTATTTGAATTTTTTTTTTTTTTAAAGATTGGCTTGACAAACGTAAGAGTAAGATGTTATGACAAAGGAAAACTACCTGTCAAAGATTAATCCACAAGCTGAAAATTGCCTGCAAACATTTGTAAAAAGAGGACTGGTTTTATGATATCAATGTTTGTTAAATTTCTTCTTATTATATATATATATATATATATATATATTTAGCTGAGAGTCTATTGATCAAAATTTTGGGACACTTTTGAAAAAATATTCAAACATTATATTGATGAATTGCACTTAACTTCAGTAATACATCAGCCTAGAGGCCAGCTTTGCTGTAAAATGTGGTCACATGAAATAAACACATTAACATCTTGAAGCAAAGCTGCATAAAAGAAGGTCTGAAAGGCATATTCGTGAAGATATGCTCTGTGTGCTCTGGCAGTGCTGCTTTCTGGGATGGCTCAGCCAGTCAGGCTGGCAGCCAGCACAGTGGTGTCCAGCTGCCTGCCACTGGGTTTGACCTACCTGGCATAAGAGAAGGGCTGAATCGTACCAGCATCCTTCAAGACACCATGAGGTAAGAACTCCTGCCTGGAAAATTAAAAAGACTGTAAGGAAAGAGTAAGACAGACTTGTGATCTGCTCAGTGGTTTCAAAGGAGGACTGGGAAATCTCACTGAAATCAGCTCAGCCTCAGAGATGTTGAAAAAGGACGGAATCTTTTCTTTTATGTAAAAGGTAAGTCTTAGGAAATTAGACATTGGATAGAGGTGGACCCATGTGGGTGACAGGATGTATTCATTTTGTTATATGATGTTTTGCAGATAAAACACTTTAAAATGTGATAAATAGGGTATTCATATTTTAAATACTTGGGCTACTTATACACAATTCAGAAGATGAAAAACTATTGGTTGGTTCGTTGGTTGGTTTTTTTGTCTCTTTGCTTTTTGTTGTTGTTTTAAGCTAAATATGATGCTGCTTCTATGTCTAAATGCTAGAACAGACAATAAATTTAATGGGGATATGCCTTCTCTTAACTACAGCCTTCGAAGTGAATGAAAGTTAGGTTTTTATTTTCAAGTGTCTACTGCTGGTCAGTTGTGGAACTTGACCACAATCACTTTAGAAGTTTATGAATCATGCCAGTAAAGTGGCTGTGCAGATGGATTTTGTGCTGAAAATTCTTACATTCTGACCACACTTTGGAAACAAGACATTCATTATGCTATAATTAAGGATTTATTGTATTAAAATAAGAGGTAGACAAGGGTTGTTTTTGTTTTTGTTTTGTTTTTGTGTGTTTTTTTTTTTTTCCCTGCTTAGTGATATCTCCCACTTCCTGTAGATAGAAACTTACTGCACAGTGTGTGTGTCAAGGGAAGATCTTTATCTTACTGTATCTTTGAGGACAGCAAATACAACTTGTGTGCTGTGTGATTTCATCATCATGTGCCACCCTGCAATAAGCTGATGTTTTTATTAGGCTATTTATAAGTGACATGCCCTTCTTCTAAGAAACAGATGTAGCAGAAGGATCCCACATACTTCCTTCCTCATTTCGCAGCCCTTCAGTGTCCCTTAGGGATTCATGATGGGTAGTTCAGTTCATAGTTTTTAGTGCCATCTCTAATTAAAATTAAACAAGTTAAGCCACAGCCATTCATGTCCCCTGACATGAATCAATCTAATTCTGTTCTGTCATTTTCTAACAGTTTTGAGAAACAAATTGATTTCTACCTTTCCTGTTCATCTGCATAGTTATATGAACAAGATTAAAGTGCCTTAGTGCTGTAATCTGGGTAATAAATTAATTTTCAGGAAATTGATTTCAGGAACCACGTTTCAGGAACATGCTCAACATCTACAGCACCAGGTTTTTAAGACTTAAAGGAATAGAAAAATCCTGCAATATTTTAATGTGCAATCCCTCTACTATTACAAGGAGCCATAGCCATTGTGTGACATCTTTTACCATTTAACTAAAATAACCAGCCAAATTTTCAAATTAAGATATTGTATTGGGAACCAGTAAGCCCAAGTTTGTCTCTGATAGCAGAGGAATCAGCTACTCCAGGTTTCTAATCAGCTCCTTATACCTCTGGCAGCTGACAATATGGCCCTGCTTGGAGCTGTTAAATGTAGAGTAAGGGCAGTGAGGGAAAGCATCTTGAAGGAATTGTTCTGTACGCCTTTCATGTTCGCTGTAGTTTCATCACATTGAAGCCCAACTGGCAGAATGGAATGGTATTGCCACCCATCACAACCCATAATCATTTCTTTAGGAAGTCTTCAGAAGAAGTCTTTGGTTTTAGCTTGCAGAGCACACATTGCTGTCTCATTTAAAAGTATTCTCAGAGTGTTACAATATCTAAAGTTACAGCTAAATAAGCACACAGAAAATTAATATATATATGTTTTTTTAATGTATTAGGTTGATTTTCCCTCTGGGGTAAATGCATAAGATTACAAATCCAAAAACAAATTAACTACTACTTAGATATTTTGGAAGGAGAGCAAGGTCCTGCAGGCAAACAGAGAGACACAAAGTGTTATGACAAAGAATAAGAACAGTGTCTAGAGAAACTTGGATGTACTTGGACCTGAAAAGCACAGAGAATGTTTCTTACACAGAATCATCGAAAAGAGATTTATTGTACTTTTCCTTTTCTGTGGCTTAAAATTCCTGCAAACTTAAACCAGTATCAAGTACTCTTCATTAGTCACTGCATTCATTAAGGACCAACTGTCAAGTAAAACTGTAGGAGCTCTGGGTGTGAAGCTGAGCTGGGCTCCAGGCCGCTGTTGTGTGAGCCGTGATGAAGAGCCCTTAACCAGGACTGAAATTAGAGTGTTGTTTTCGTTACATGTCAGATTGTCCCTGCCTGAGTTATTTGTAGTGAATGTTATAATCCCTTCGTTTAACCCACAGTTTAAGCTGAAATATATAAATGAATGAAGGAATGTTTGGTATGTATGTTTGAATCTAAATTCCTTCCTAGTTTACTTAGCTGCTTGGTAGAGAAATATTTCTTATTTACTAACATTTGCATTTGATATATACTAGTAAGAGGTGTGATACTTGACCTTGAAATCCTAACAGTTTGGATTATGGGGGAGGCATCTAGCATTATCAGATTTTTCCCTCACTCCAGCCACTCTTGGTAAAAGCAGTGGAAAATCTGACTTTAATAGGAAAGAAGATCAATATTTCATATTATTTATTTATATAATTGACTACATTGAAATAAATCAAACTGCAGTTCTGAAAAGCTTCATATTTCTTGCTGACAACTGATCAGATACTTGCAGTGAAAGCCATTAGCAAATCCCATGTGCAGTATTCACCATTTGTGTGGTCTATTTACAGTTCTTTACAAAGCAAGTGAAGGAAGGCTAAATACTTTGCCTTAAGGAGCAATCTGAAAGACTGTTTTTCTTTAAATGTAGAGGTACATGAGCTGCTTATGGAAGGAAGCCAATCTGGAAACCGAGTTAAATCTTCAGAGAGAAAGGCATTGCTCCAAAGGGAGAGAAATTTTGAAAACTTTTCTAAAATATGAACAGGAAACCTCAGTGTCTCAGATGGAAGCACTTCCAGTTGCTATATGAATCGTTTTTGAGTTCACCACAGTCTGGATTTTGTAGAGGTATCAACAAGGCTGTCACAATGATTGCACCATAAAATACTGCTAAAGGCTCTGACACCTGTGATCCAAACTCTAGCTCAGCTGCAGTTAAAGTGTTCCCAGTGTCAAAAGAAGTGTTATACACAGCCAGTGGAAAATGTGTACCACCAGAGTTAAAGCATTTCCTTAACAAGCTGACTTCTCCATATCCCCCACCAGCAGGAGATTAAAAATAAAAATAAAAATGCAGTGTTATCTGTTTAGAAAGATGTACTTCTAAACTCTTTTCTTCCTTTTACAGAGAACCTCTGACTTGCTCCGAGCAGAGATTAGGTGACAGCTTTCATCTAGGAATGGCACCATGAAAACCAGAGTGGGTAAGGTATCCAAAGTCACCAGTAGGAAATAAAGTGAAAAAAGGCAGCTTCTAAATCCCTTCAGAAGAGATTTAAAGGCCAGTGACCCACTTGGACCGCCTAGAATTTAGAGTATTTAATATACGAGAAACCATCTAGGGGAAATCATGAATAAGTTTATAAAGGAAAGAGGAAGAGGCTGAAGGATAGTCACTGCCATGGCAACATTTACTTTTCAAATCTGTATAGGAATGCAAAGTTTGATTCCTATGTGGAACAATGTTGAAATATTAGTGAAGAAAATGGCACTGTTACCACCCAACTCGTAGCCTTTGGGCTAGCAAACAGAAGAAAAACCCAGAACATGAGGCATATTTGCAACGTCGTGTACACGTTGGCTTCAAATTATATGGCCAGGGCACAGAAGCAGCACACAGTACGTAATGTCAATTACCTCCTTTAGAGAGCTGGGACATCAGGTCAGGTCCCTGCTGTCAATGATGAGCAGTGACATTCGCATAACCGGTGGTGAACTGCTTGTCTGTGTATTGTCTGACACACCAGAAAAAGCAGAACAGACTGCAACCAAGGACTGACTCCAGGATAGCACTAACGTGAGCCTTGATCAACAGAAAAAATCTCAATCTGAGTATGCTGAACTGGGTGAGCTCTGAACAAAAATTTTTCAAAATACTTTCCCAAAAAGGGGGTTACATTGTGGATTACTGGAGGACATTGAAGGGGTTATACTATTGTAAATAATTCCTAATGTTCCCCATCATTTGAAAATCTTAATTTTATAGTGAAGGATAAGCTATTTCTAATCTACTCATCTTTGCTTTGTGCTTTTGCTGTGAGTTCTTTGTGAAGGACCTTTTTAAACTCACCTTGAGGCCATCAGAGAGTCTGTTCAGCTGATATCAGTAAATGGTTGCCTGGGTGTCAGTACAGAAGATTCACCCAATTTATCCCTTTCACAGAACATCAGAAACATTTTTGGTAAAACAGTAGAATTTTTTGGAAGAATATTATTGATAACTACTACTTTTCCTGTCTAGCTCCTGTCTCTGATACTGGCTAGGGATTTGGTCATCTCTGAAGGATACTGCCTTGTGGTGGAAATTGTAGCACAGTGCTGTGTTTCCAGCATGGAGGCTTCCTCTCTCTTTCATGTAATGCACCCTGTCACTGTGCCCCCACCTCACCTCACTCTACTTCTTAAGACCCATTGCAGCCACAGGCCACATATGCCCAGCAGCGCTGTTCCCACACAGTGGAGTGGGGACACAGCTTGTGTCTGTTTTGGTAGCATATGTTTCTGTGAGATGAGGTAAGGATCTGTAGCTGTTTTGGGTAGAGTCCTGGTTCTCACAAGGCTGACTGAATTAAAAAGAGAGTTTTGATGCTTTCTCAGTTTATTTTGCTGGAGGGAGGAAACTACAAAATTATTAGTTGCAGAAAGTAAGGGAATATCTTTGAGAATAACTGTCCAAGCATCCAGTTCTAGATACAAACTACTGAACTCTCCCTGGAGAAATTAAAGTAAGGACTACCTAATTGCTAAGAGTTTGGTCAAGAGTCAGATTTAAACTCATGCTGAGTTCTGAAGACGACTTTATTCAGGTTCTATCATCAGGAAAATAATGGCATAAAATATAGGTGTTTTTAAAGAGTTTACAAACTCTTTTAGGCAAACAAACCAAGAGCTGGAATTTATACTGTTGATGCTGGGAGATAAATATGCATACGGACTTCAGTCCTCATTATGTTCATTCACATGAAAGAAAAATTGATGCAAACGTTTCTTTTCGCCTCTGTGTACAGACTAAATTGATAAATAGAAGAACCTTGATCGCTTTTGACATTTCAACACATTTCCTATCCCTGATTTCAGACCTGTATCTGCAACTCAATGAGGCAGTGATCACAATATGGTGCAAGCAGAAAAATAAAGTGCTTCTTTACTCCGGGGATTAATCCACAGGAATGTCCCCTATAACGGTAAAAATCATTAGCAAGAAAAGAGAAGGGAGAGAGGAGGGAAAGCAAAAATATATATATATATATTTTATTTATGAATTCAAGGTAGATAAAGTTACATTTATACAGAATTTAATATTAAATATTTTAACATGTATTACATTTCCTTCATAAAAGGAAGATACGAGGTACCTTTATTTTGATCATGAGCCTTTCCTGACTCCTGTCTTTTGTTTAAATCAATGGTATTATTTCCTAACAAAGGTAAGCTGGAAGAATGGGAACAAGTAAGTATGAGTTTGTTCATGTAAAAGACTATGAATGTTCAGAGGAAAGAAAGCAGCAAATTGCTATAACACACAGGAGCTGAAACTAGGAATGTCTCAATTGATTTTGTTTGACCTTGAGAGGGCTGAGAGGCAGGTCTATGTGAACATCATGAAGTTCACCAAGGCCAAATACAAGGTCTTGCACCTGGACTGGGGCAACATGAAGAGCAAATACAGGCTGGGTGATGAGTGGATTGAGAGCATCTAAGGAGAACTTAAGGGTGTTGATATCCAGCAGAAGTCAACAATATCCTGGGGTGCATCAAAAGAATTGTGACCAGCAGGATGAGGGAGGTGATTCTCCTCCGCCTCGCCTCGCCTCGCCTCGCCTCGCCTCGCCTCTCCTTGCCAGTACCTAAAAGAGGCTTACACAAAAGCTGGAGAGGAACTCTTCGTCAGGGATGGTAGTGGCAGAACAAAGGGTAAAGACCATTCTATGATAATGTGGTTTTAAGAAAAAAAAAAAAAAAGTAGAAAAAATTATGTAGCTCCTTCTGAATTTCTGATACAGAGTTCTACAGAATAATCGCTCTTTAGATTTGTTAGCAGAGTTTATTTGTTTTGTAGTTTAACTAGATGTGTTTGCTTTAGTTGCTTAGTTGTTTTACTGCTCAGGGTGAGATCAGTATAATAGTTGCCCCTTTATATCATTTGCCCCTCTGTACATTTGTTTTATAGCATATCTTTATAGGGTATCCTGTTTTACTCATTTTGTCTCTAAATGAAACAATATTTCAATTTCCTTCCATATATTAACCGTTCTGTAATTCTAATAACATATTTTGTCTGTTTGTGAACCTCTTTTATTGCTGTCATATCCTCTTCTGAGATTGAATGATAAGTGAGCCAAATATTCCGAAGAAGAGCCTATAATTTGTCCTCATAATAACATTATAATATTTTTGTGCTTTTTCCTAGCTCATTCCTTCCAGCAAAGCTTTGGTCTTCAACAATTATTAGAGCAGAAGACATGAGCAGCTCAGATTTCCCTTCCATTTTACAACAGCTTGATATTTTTCATTAATTCAATTCACTGACAGCTGTATTCCCTTCCTCCAAGCATTCTGACCTGTCTGAAGATGCTCATAGCTTTTTGTAGTAACATTTACAGCTCAAATGTTTGCCCTCAAATATCCATGCTGAAGTAGCCCAGGCTGCATTGCAATCAAATCTCCTCCTTCCAAGCAGCACCCACAGAGTCAGCTTCCTCTCACAGCTTTCAAAGAATAATAATAAAAAAATAGCAAGAACAATACAAAATAGTGTGATCTCAGGTTTATTTTCTGTTACAGCTCTCTGAGGCACTCCAAATGAGTCAAATTAACTTCTTTCTACTGACTTCTGTCCATTGGTTGTCAGGAGAAGATAAAACTTCCTATCAAATGTTCCGAAAATTATGAAGCATCATTTGTATATAACAAAAGATTTCCTGGGAAAAAAAAAAA